>PVJD01007662.1:0-81400 GCA_004026545.1 Mormoops blainvillei | reverse complement strand
AGACTACAGATCAGATTTTCCAGTTTTCAGGTCTCATGCCGCCTTATCACAGTGCCTCTCGGGGCCGAACGGCCACTTGAAGAGAAGGGGGAGGAGGGAGAGTCCCAGGCTGTGGAAGGGGAGAGGAAGCGGCCTGAGGGGTTCTATAAACCGGGGGTAAAGGAGGGGTGGGTGGGGACAGTGCGGGGCGGGGGGCAGGAAATGGCTCGGCAGCATCGTTGTTCACCTTTATCGATGTGATCAGTAAAATGAAATTGTTCTCATAAACCACGCAAACCTTCTTGCTCATGGCCTGTGCGTGTGCTCGTTTCCTAACACAGAAGTTGAACACGCTTCAGGCAGATGGGGGAAGGGAGGCTGGAGGACTCGTTAATGAGAGACTGACCAAAGTAAAGCCTTGTTTTGGAAAAGTCAGAAAGAAAAAATTCTTAGGGACTGGGAAGGAGAAGGAAGTAGGACCCACCAGCTGCTGGGAGGCCGTTGGCCGGCCTGTCTCACGCAGGGACCGGCTCCCCGCTCTGCAGCCTCCCTGCGACCCTGTGAGCGTCCAGAGTGACTGTGTGTGGCTCTTCGGGCTCTGGACTGAAGGGGCAGCTTGGCAAGTTGTAGGCTTCCAGCGAATGTCACTTGAGCTGAACAGACCCCTTAGCGTTTCTTCTCCCCAGTGTCCTGTTTCCACCGTAGAGTCGGAGGTTGCACGGGGTGGTTTTTGCTTGAGAGCCTGGTCCTGAGCCCTTATGCACTAGGGCTTCCAGCTGGACACGAAAGGTACGGGGGTACTGAACCAATCACCGTGCAATTTAAGTGAAAGCAACTGTGGTGCCCAGATCCTCCAGCTTGGCTGTCTATTGTATGCACGTTAATGTATAATTAATTACGCAGTGTCAAAGGCACTCAACAATAGCACGCTCATCTCCAGGTGCCCTTAAATATTTCCCTTTTAGGTCCAATTAACAAAAACATCAACCATCACTCCTTCTCTATGATCCGTGAGCTCTGCCGCTGCGTGTGTGTCCCTGCCCGTTGTTCTGCTTCTCTGACTTTCCTTCTCCCCGCAACAGACACACAAACGCAAACTTAATTCTTACGGCAGCTCTCCTATTCACGTGGGCCAGAGCGGGAAGACTCCGACCAACCCTCTTCATCTTGAAGGGCATTTGTCCGTAGCAGGGACAACTCCTGACGCACGCGGCTGTGCAGCTGGTGAGCAGTGACAGTCAGCTGGGGGAGTAGAAGCCCCAGTGCTGCTACCGATTTTTCATACTCGTCTAATAACCCTTAAAATAGAGATTTAAAAAAATTAGTTTTAAGTCTCCAAGTGATTTCTACCAGGGAGCTGCAGCTAGACGTCTTCCCCACCCGCCCAGTGCCCTGTGGGGACACTGACAACACCATGGGCCCTTTTCCTCAGGGGTTTATGGGGAAGAGGAACCTTCTCTCATCCTTTGTGAGCTGAAGAAACGGCGGCCGTTCACTTCATCCACCCACCGGACACCAAAATCACCTGCTGTCTTCGCAAAACGCGCATCCGCTGCCCGAACCACGCTTCATGCCGAGTTTTAGAAGAGGGGGATTCAGGCCAGAATCCGTTTTAAATCCAGTTCTGTTTTCCATTTCTAGCGGGGGGCTAGGGGCTCTTTTAGGCCGGCTTCTCCTGATATGGAGATGTGGGTTAGCTAGAATCATATGAGAATGAAGTTAGCTAACTCTGAACTAAAAACCACACACACACATACACACACACAATGAAACTAACTGCAAGTAAATAAAACCCAGTAAACATTTCAGGACTAATATGCTTGGTGGGGCAGTTAACTTTATTCCGTATGTCTAGAAAATGTTAATAGTGTGAGTGTTAGGAAACCCCACCGAATAAACCCTGGTCTATATGAATGTGGCAGAAATTGAGACATAGGGCAAAAAATAAGGAAATCCAGTTCAGCTAGAAAAAAATAAGGTGTAGATTACATTCAGTGTAATGAGCCTAACCCGAGTGTTAGTGTAGACAACCCTACATTAAGATACACTCCAAACAAACTTGAGAGGACACAGCATTTGGATGAACGTGGTCCCCCTCCTGGTTCTAATGTGTTATTTTGCATCCTTCATCCTATGAACTATTGGACTTTTACCATTGAAAACACTTCTGTTTTAATTCTGAATTAACTTCGCTAAGATTCTGTTGGTTTATGATCTCTATTTATTTCAGCTTCCCTCAGCTATCAGACATCTCTGACACTAATTGAATATGCTATTCCCAACACATCAACTATTTTAATTAATTCTTGCAAATGCTTTGGAAAAGCCAGAATTTTTTTTTTCCATAGAAATACCAAAAATCTTTTTACTTGATTCTAAGAGCTATGGGTTTTTAAAAATCAAATCATTTTTTATTGTTATTCTGTTACTGTCATCCCAATTTTTCCCCCTTTGCCCTCCTCCACCACAGTCAGTCCCCACCCTGTTGTCCATGTCCCTGGATCATTCCTACATGTTCTTTGTCTAGTCCCTTCCCCTTCTTTCCACCATTTACCCCTCCTCCCTCCCCTCTGGTCACTGTCAGCCTGTTCCATGTTTCCACGCCTGTGGTTCTATTTTGCGCATTAGTTTATTTTGTTCATTAGATTCCTCTTATAGGTGAGATCGTATGGTATTTGTCTTTCACCACCTGGCTTATTTCGCTTTGCATAATGCTCTCCAGTTCCATCCGTGCTGTCGCAAAGGGTAGGAGCTCCTTCTTTCTTTCTGCTGCTTGGTGTTCCGTTGTGTAAATTACCAGTTTTTTGATCCAATCATTTACTGATGGGCACTCAGGCTGTTTCCAGCACTTGGCTATTGTAAATTGTGATGCTATGAACACTGGGGTGCACAGGTTCTTTTGAATTGGGGTTGCAGGATGCTTAGGGTATATTCCCAACAGTGGAACTGCTGGGTCAAAAGGCTCTTCCATTTTTAGTTTTTTAAGGAAATTCCATACTGGATTTTTATATTATTTGTTTGCTATCCAGTAGAGACCCGGGTTTTTCTAACTAAGACTCTGGATTGTACATAGCTGGTTACTGGTGCTAACTTCATTCTACTCAGAAAATCAGTGGAAATGTCCGCTTGCATCCAATGGTGATTTTGAGTGAAGTCAAATAGGCCATTTTCATCTTTGTTGTAATATGCACATTAATGGCTGGTTAGTGCTCATTGGATGTGTCTCCTCTCCAGTGGGACACCTGCCACCCCTGACGCCCTGCGTGTCGGTGCTGTGCTGAGCGCTTCGGTGCCTTGTTCTCATTAACCCCCCAGGAGCTCGTGGAGCTGGTGCTGTTTTTATTCCCACCCCCGCCCTCGTTTGTTTTTACAGTGAAGCCCAGAGAAGTTTAAGTAACTCGTCCGAGGCAAAAGTGGACTCCGGCAACTGAACCCCCAACCACTACTCCGTCCCCCCTTCCACGAAGACAGCGCTTTTTTCTGAGCACAGCTCTGACACGGACGGCTTCGGCTGCGCCCTGGTGTCAAAGCAGCGCTTCCCCGCAGAGGGCAAAAGCCGAAGGGGTCGGGGCAGCCAGTCCCTGTCATTTAACCGGCCTCGCACTCAGATCCCAGAGCAAACCTTGCGCAGACGTCTGTTTCATGACCAGTTAATTTGGAGGGTACGCCATAAGGTAATGCTGCTAAGATAAGTGCTTTTTAAATAGATGTTTTATTAAGGAAAACTGTACGGTGTGGGAGAGTTTCTGGTTGGATCCGGTCCAAGGTCGGCTGGGTGGGACCAGTCTCAGCGCAGCCGGGCACCTCAGGGCAAGGGGCGAGGCCATGGTCACCCATCATCTACGTGATGGAGCAGACACCACAGGCCTGGAGAAGGGGGCCATGCTGGGTCTCCTTGGGGCACAGAGGGACCTCTGTGTAGACTGTCCTGTGGCAGCCTCCCCACTGTCACCACAGATGCCATCGTGACCCCTGTGCAGAGAGCTCTGGCTTAGTGCCTGCTGGGGCCAGACGGACCGCGCTGCATGTCCTTATCTGATTCCTGTCATTAGGTAGTCCTCAGAAGTTACCTGTGCGTAGCAACATTTAGGGAGTATATCCTGGAAGCTACGTGGTCTACCCAGCCCTCCAAAGTGCTTCACAGGCACACTGCGTCCACCCAACAGTGCCTCCTGTGTGAAGGGCTTTCCTGCGTCTCTGCCGTCCTCTGGAAAAGGCGGGAGAATGATGGGGCAGCCACCAGGGACGACACACAACTCCACCCGGGGCTCACCCCTCTGCCCTAGACATAAACGCTGCCAGTCCAGTGATTCTGCCTCCACTGACTCTGGCCTGCGGTTTTTCAACTTCACAAGAATTATTTTAACGAGTCAACAATGCTGGTTGAACAGATTCCTGTGTCAGTTATGTGTTACCATATAGCAAACTACCGAAACTAAGTGGCTGAACATATTTTCTGTTTCTCATGATTTCCTGGGTCAGACGCGGGCAGAACACTGCAGGTTTCTGTGCGCATGCTTGCTACACTCAAAAAGTGTGACAGGTTATCATGAGATAAGGGGCCAGCATTGATGAGAATGTGCACGAATGGATTTCCGTGTTCAATGGTAAGTTGCTATTAAGCCACTTTGTATGAGCGTGTTAATAATAGTCTATATTTAAGTCACCAAGAACCCAGAAATTAGGAGGGTCCATATAATTTCTGCTAAAGAAAAATCTGGCCTAAAAACTTCTGAAAAGCTGCCTGGATATTTTCTTAAAATTTCTATAAATTGCCTAGGAAGGAAAGAAAGAGGGAAGATGCTGTGTGCTATGGTATGCTTAATTTCTGTAAAAAAAAATTTGTTGAAAGTCATTTTGTGGGGATTTTAAAAGCAGAATCTCTGGCCCTGGCAAAGTGGCTCAGTTGGCTGGAGCGTCTTCCTGCACACTAAAGCGTGAGGGCCTGACACCCAGTCAGGGCGCGGCCTGGGTCGCAGGTTCCGTCCCCATTCCGGGCACGTGCAGGAGGCAGCCGATCAGTGTTTCTCTCCCACGTCGATGTTCCTCTCTCTCCTTCCCTCCCTCCCTTTATCTCTCTCTGAAATCAATAAACATCGCCTTGGGCGAAGACTTTTTTAAAAAATCAGAATCTCTGGTGATAAGGCGTGCTGTCTGTATCTTGTAGGATGAAGATGAAGGCTGACAATCACCCTGACTGGCAATTAGGTTTATGATTGTTATTATTATTATTATTTTAGAGAGTATGAGAGGAGGGGACTACACCTGTGTGCAGTGGACATGGACCTTGTGAAAAACTTTTCCCGGCGTCACGGCCGCGTGGCCCGGGAAAGTCCAGCGTATGTTCCAGGAGGAGGAAACTCCTCAGTAACGTGGAAGACGGACTGAACCCAAAGGAATCATGGCGGAGAGGGTGTCTTATGCGCAGTCCCCAATTTTGAAGACTGGTTGTCTGGCTGTAGCATAATTTTTTGGATGTGCCAATGGTGCGCGTGCTTCTTCTCCTGACACTCGTTAGTGAGGTTACCAGCAGGAGGCCTGGTGCCAGGCCAGCACTGAGAATGGGCCCCAGGTGTCTGCGGCTCAGCCACTCTGTTTGTGAGAGATTACCATGTGTGAGGTTTCCGTGACTTCCCTTAATACACAAGTCTGTTGATCTTTCATAGCCAGTTAATTTCTCCCAGGCAAATGAGGTATATCCGGGGAATCTATCATGTGCTAAACACTGGACCGTAGATTGGAAAGACCCCGTCCTTGGCGTCAGCCGCATGTGGCAGTGCTCCCTGTCACACGAATGGCGTGTGTGTGCCTGCTCCACCAACCAAGTAGTGGTCTGCTTTTGATTTTTGATTCGTATATCTTTTAACAAATGGCTGTTTTTCTTTATTATCTAATTCTTACATATCTGTGTTACAACAGAATTTTAAAATCATGAAAATGGCAGCAGAGCCAAAAGCATGAAAAGGAGTTGAATTTGCATTCCCTTTCCTTGGACAATGTTCCCAGATGCGCTGTGACTCTTTCCTGAGCTGTCTGCCGTGGTCAGGCCATCAGGCTCGCCCAGCATGGGGGGCGGAAAAGGGCAAGTGGGCAGTGCTGGGGTTTATGGGCTAGACAGACAGAGAAGAGAACACGTGACTCTGTGCAGCGAACCCGCCCCCGGCCACTCTCTGAAGGGCTCTGGGACAGCAGCCCAGTGTGTCAGGTTTTAGCAGAAAACTTTGACTACCGAAATCCACAAGCAAATCAAAATGCATTTGTGGAGAAAAACCTGTTCGGTTTGCTGGTCTTGGCTGCTGTCTAGTTGAAAACCACAACCACACGATGTGGGTGCGGGGTGGTCTCCGTGGATGCGGGGCTCTCTCGGCCGTGCTGGCGGAGGGTCAGGGTCACTTTGTCTCAACCATGACATCTCCACCTTGTGCCATGTAGACCGTGGCCACCGCGACTGGTAGACTGATGTGTCTGCCAAAGTCAGTGGTGACTGACTGGGACACAGAGCACCTGGGTGAGGTCATGATACATTTTAGTTTTTTATTTTAACAAAGTCATTGTGATTTTTTACACTGTTCAGAGTGAACAGAACTATGACTTAGGGCTTACATTTCTTCTTTCCCTTTTCACAGATTTATCACATTTCATTTGTCATCAACTGAATGTCTGCTCCCAGGCCCTACCTAAAGGCTGGATGGTCACATAACCCTGTTCCTTCCTTCTCCCCTTCCACTCCACACCACGTCCTGTGCTGGGGCCCCTGAGTGGCTCTTCATGGGGCTTCCAGTTTATTCACTCAGCCCCTTACAGGTACTTCTGAGCACCTTCCAGGTGCCAGGGCTCTTCTGTGAGTGACCCTGGGAACTGGGTGCACAGGACAGACGGGCGCCTGCCGCATTAGATTTGCCTTCTGGTAAAGAGAGACAGAGCGCCCCCATAAGGAAATTCAGAGAATGCCGTGTGTCAGGGTACTGTGAGAGCGGGGACACAGGCATGGGGTTTGCCTTAGATGGGTCACTTTTGGCAGGGGCAGAAGGTGGGGCGTGGAGTCTGGGGGAACAGCCTGCGAGGTGCTGGGGGAAGGGCCTTGGTGTGGTCTGGTCTCTGCTCAGCGCGAGGCTGCCCTGGAGCTGTGAGGGTCCCCATGGGAGGAACGAAGGGGGAAGGGGAGGAAAGGGGCAGCTGATAAATGGCATATGGGCTCTTATAGGTCTTTCTCAAGAGTTTGAGTTGTACTTCAAGTTCAGTGGGAAGGCGTGGAGGGCTTTAACTTCTAGAAGGTCGTCAGCTGGGGGGTGAACATATCGTGCATTTTGTTCTACATTTCTTCATATGTGAACCGAGGTTTCTTCCCCCAAATAAAGAGCTTTAACAAGCACAGAGTACTCAGGACATACAGACGGGGCATCTTCTTGGTGGGTAAAGTCCCTAGGAAAGGGGCATGGAAGGGAGGAAGAGATGTCTTCCGTTCGTTTCTGCAGAAGTTTGGAGTCGACAAAGATGCCAGGAAACCAGCAGGCATTATGTGTTTGTAGTCATTAAACGCCCTGATTAGGAGCTCCAGCTGGAAGGAGGGGCCTTTTCTTGGGACAGAATGTCTCTCAGGGACCTGACAGTTCCTGGCAGGCCTGCCTTGTGCCTAGAACATGACCCCCAGGGGGCACCCAGTGGCGTGGGAGCTCAGAACATGGAGTTGTGTGCTTGCATAACGCTGCGATGGGCTAGATTTTATCTGTCGTTGGCTCCCCTGTGCCACAGCAGGAATAGTGCGTCAGGGACGTCCACTTGCACCCTGATCTGATTAGAGTGAGGGACGGGCTGTCTTGTTCCTTAGTCACAAAGGACTCACGCCGCTCCTCCCCACGGGACTGTTCTGAGTTGATGGACACAAGCACACCGGGACCGGGGGAGCTGCAGCCCAGGCATCGCCTGGAGCCATACGGGGGCACATTTCCAAGGTCCAAAAACCGAAGGGTGAGCAGACCTGCGCAGTTCCCATGAGTCCTGTGCACTGCGGGCATGACAGTAGTTCCACATGGTTGGACACTTAAAAACCCAAAGCATGTGCAATACAGTAACGAGAGAATCAGGTTGTATATAATTTAAATGTACCACCAAATATAGACATTTGCCTTTTTATTGCAGGGTTTTATAAACTCTGAGGTTAGGTAGCAGAATACTCAATGCTAAAATGTTTAAATGATGCATTTGTCAAAAACACCAGGCAGTGATGCACCATGTATCAGAAATGTGTGTATATTTGCTAGTTAGGAAATAATGTTCAGGGAAGAAGAAGGACGGGGCTGACGTCATGCTTGGCAATGAGCTGTAAGCTCGGGTCGGGTGGGGACTCTGTTGCGGAGCTGGGCTAACGCTGAGCTGCTGCCTCCACGGGGCCTTTGGTGGAGGTGGGCAGCCGTGTGACAATTTGAGCACGTTACATTTGTTCCTGTGTCATTTCCATTGCAGTTGACACTGAGATGACGATGACAGCCTGTTCAGATGGAAGTGAGCACATACAGCCCCACAGTCAGTCAGTCCCCTTTTATCGCCAGTGTTCGGTGGACTTTCTCTGGGCCATCATGTAATACCTTACGTTATGTATAAAATTGCATAATTACACATTTATATATGTAAAAATTAACATGGAAACCTTCACAGGAGAACAACGATGACGCTTTTCTAAGTGCTAGGCTCTGCCACTGTCCCCACGGGCTCTCAGGAGTTCACGGGCCTCTGTTGCAGCTCTGAAGCTTTTCTGACCAGGACCCATGAGAAAAGATGTGCTTCATTTCTACATCATGATCCAGTACACGCACACCCACGGACACACACTTAAGTCTGCACCGAGGACCCTTGTGTGATGCATTCAGCTATCTTCTGTTCCATCCTGCAAATTTTCAAAATGCTGATCATGGCCCATGTCACGGGCCTCCTGTCCCTCCCTGGGCTGCAGCCGCAGCCTGCCTGTCACTGCATCCCTGCCGCGTGGGCTCTGTGTGCCCGTCATGCAGATGCACTGCCTGGAGACCCCGTCGGGCTGCGTGGCCCAGCCCTCTGTCCCTAGGCTGCCCTCCCAGCCCACTCAGTTCCCTCCCAACAGTTAGATTCTACCTGTATATCCCAGGATCCCTGGTGTCTTTAGAATTGAAAGAGATTTTACTGTTGTGTAATTCAGTCATGTCACTGTACAAATAAGGAAACTCAAAAGATGAAGGGGCCTTCCTAAAGTCTCGAGTGAGTCTGAGGGAGGACAGCCTGTTACACAGAGGGGAGGCCTGGTTCCCAGTCCGAAGGCCCCCCTTCTGCAGGCGGGAGCAGGCTCTGCTCTAGGGGCTGGGTCACTCTTCCGAGCCCTGGTTTCATCCCAGGAAATATCATTTTAATCCTTGCCTGTTTACTTTGTAAGGACACATCCCAAATGCAGTTTCTTTATAAAAACACATTTTGTTGTTTAAAGGGAAACATGCCTGGCGTTAATGTAATTATGAGAACTACAGAGCCGCGACATCTTTGTTAGCTGCGTACGGCGTGAGCTGGTGTGTGACATGTGGTCCGTGGTTCCCAAGTTCGCCTGCTGGTGTCTCCTCAGATAAGACCAAGCGGCAAGAGCTCCACGTGGAAGGGCCCTGATGGAATGAACTGCCCAATGTGTGTTTCTGAGACAGGAAAACGTTTCTTTAATTAGCGACATTAAAAGGAACCCGGATCAATGAATACAACCTCCAACATAGAATTCTCCGAAGCACCGAGAATCCTGCAGTGAAAAGACCTTGGTGAACCGGCTCGGGGCGGTGCCCCTTGAACTGGTGTCTGAATAGTAGAGAAAGGGGCGCTTTCTGAGCGCAGAAGGTGGTGGGCGCGGCAAACCTGCCCCAGTCGACAAATACCTTCTGGGGACCTGGTGCACAGCACAGTGGTCGTGCACGGCTACATTTGTCACACACAGCAAACGTCCTAACGAACTAGATAAACACGAAACAAACAAAACGCTGCTCAGGGAAAGTCTGCTGGGCGTGTCTGCTGCTGGAATTCTACTCTGTTCCAGAGCTGCAGCCCTAAAACACGCACTTCTGCTTTATCCGAATTATTTTGGTCGCCACATGTTCGACGTCTGGAGGAAGCGGCTCTTCCTTGTCACCATGCTGGCACCTCTGTCCACTCCCCGGGTGGGCGCTGCGTCCACTTTGAATTAGGAGGAGGACCCGCGGGGCCTGTCTGGGGCTGGGCTGCGTTGGCCGCCGATGGGCCGCGCGCCCGTTGATTGGCACCACGGGAGCCTGCGGTGCCCCGTGGGGCCTCATCCCCTTCGCCTGGGTTCCTAGGTGGCAGGTCCCGCCAGCTCCGCGACTGCGCCTGGTTCAGGAGCGAGGTCGTCGAACATCTCAGTATCAGCTGCAGAGGAAGGAGCTGGTCAGGCATTAGCTCCGACCATCGCCGCGACCCTTCGTGTTTTCCCTTGATCTTCGCTTATGACAGGCCGTGAGCTAAAAAGATGCTTATTCAGGAATCTCCGCTCTCAAAGCACTTTTAGAGTAACAACGTCGACGAAGGAAGCAGGCGCCGCATCGGGCACCTTTTTCGTCCTTATCCCGTAAGGAAGCAAAGCGGCGCGTCTGTTCGCGAGGCGCCTTCCCGGGAGGCCGGAGCGGCGTGCGGTCCCGTCCCACGCCAGGGGCCGCGGGGGTCGAGGCCCGACCGCCAGGGACCGTCCCTGAAGTGTCAGACGCGCCGCTCGTACGCCTGCCGGCGTGACACTCGGGCTTCCATTAATCACGGAGAGAGGCGACAGGTGCCTGGCGGCAGAGCACCAGCCGCCTCCGCGAGCCCCTTGGTCGCGCCTGGCACCCCCGCCACGGCCGCCGCCCCGCCTCCGCCTTTGGGAAGGGGCCCTCTGCTCCCTGACCCACGTCCCCGTGTTTCAGGCGGCGGAGCTAATCGAGGGCCACACGGCCGTGCGCTCAGGGCCGCAGAATCCGCCTGCCTGTGACCCGGGGATCAGGCCGCATCTGCGGCCCCGCTGACCGGCTCGCGGCCTCGCGGGTCCCTCACTGGCGGCAGAGGCGGCGCCGCAGCACCCGGGCTAACGGGGCGGCGCCCCGGGGCCTCCCCCGCTGCGCCTCCGCCGAGCAGAGCCCACCGCCGCTCCGCCCGGCCCCGAAGGCCGCGGGGTCGGCCTGCCTGCCTGCCTGGCCCCGTGGTCCTGGCGGCCGAGGCGCAGGCCCACTGCCCCGGGAGCCCGTCCTGCCTTGGGTGACGGCTTGCGGCGTTCCCTCGGAGGCTTTTCTGTCTTTGCGCGGGTAGGAAGCGCTCGGACTTGCGAGGCTTCAGGAAGCATCCCGGTGGTTTTCCACGGCCCGTCTCTCGGCGGCCCCGTTACTGCCCTTGCGGCTGACCTCTGACCCCAGCTCGGACCTCTGTACCTTCCGTGATGGAGCGCGCAGCAGGCTGAGCTGCACATTCGTGTCTGGTCCGAAGCGGAGAAGGGAAAGTCGCTCGAATAGCAATTGGGGCATCTTTCCATGGATTCGGCAGAACCAAAAAACGTTGACAAAAAGCCGGAGCCTGTCACCTGCTTGGCTGTGATCTTGAAGCCTTATGTGCAATTACCATTGACCTCAGGAAGCCCCGGGTAGCTTTGTGCCTCACAGACATTTCTGTGCAATCGACGCAGCGTCACGGGGCCACAGAGGCTGGGAAGGGCCGGAGGCTGAGCGCCCCCATTTCCTGAAAGCCAGGCCAGGGGGCGCAGTGTTTCCCACGGACTCAGCAACTTGTACAACAGCGCTGAGCTACTCAAATTTGCCATCGATGTTTAAGTGTTCCATCTGGTGCAATAGCTCATTATATTTTTAAAATTGTTTAAGATGGAGCTTAATTTATTCAAAAACTAATAATCGTATCAGAACCTAAAAATAGAAGCGTTAGCGTTTCCCCAGCCTTGCAGCCTCCCCCAGAGTCCCAGGAGCTCACACAATCCCGCCCACAACTGGCACGTTCCGCCTGCGCCCCAGGTGAAACCGGGGAGACGCTGCTGGCCGACCGGTCTCCACCGCCTGCCCTCTGTCTCCCCTGTGCTTCAGAGGCTTCGTGCACCGAACACAAGACTTCCTGTTAAAGGTTCTTGCTGCAACAGTGAGCAGTCATTCGAGACGTGGGAATCCCTGCTTTGACCTTAAACCCCAGCGGGGTTCTTAGGCATTTTGTCTCAGCAAGGCCAAAACGATCATAAAGACTAAAACGCGCAGAGGACCTTACAGAAATGAGGAAGCCAGTGGGTATTTCATATGCACCTCATCTCGGAATCCTGTTCCCTTTTACTGTAACGGCCTAAGGGGCTGTGGAGAGGGAAATGAGGGCATGTGGAGGGTGGGTGTTTCTGAAGGACAAACGCCTTTACTCCCCCCTTGGGGCCGGGATAAGTGAGGACCGATGTTCCACTGAGCAGCCGAGTGCATCTTAGCAGCCACTTGCTCCCGGGATCTGACATGTTAGGCTCATTCTTTACTATCGTTAACACAATCAGTAATAGCGACACCACCTATAGCATTTTATAGCTGACACAGGCCTTTCCCCACTTGCAGCTTGCAGTTCATCTGGGCATTTTGGTATTGATTCCGTTTTGGAAGCCTGCAAACTGGTGCCGGAGAGGTTCGGTGGTATTTCTAAAGCCACACCGCACGTGCATCTCAGAGCCGGAACAGCAGCACGGTGCTCGGCCAGCAAAGGCCCAGTTCTCTCCTCCACACATTGCTGTTTTGGAAAAGCAAAGCAAAAGATAACAACAACAAAAAACAGAAGTCCCATTTATTGCTCTCCAAGTCTCTGCAAGAAGCCAAATCCTTACTGCAGCTTGAGAAGGTAGATGTTGATTGTCCTCATTTTAGGTAGAAAGTGGTTGTTCAGAAGCGTTTAATTCCTTAGCCCTCCGGGTACCGGACTATAGATCGATCTCCTTTGCTCGTTCCCGTGTCAGATTTCGGATCCTGCTCTGGAAGAAACAAGAGTCTGTTCTCAGCCCCCCTCCCCCCTCCCAGTACTGTAGTTTAAAGGGGAAATGGAGACTTGTATGTTCATTTGCAGCTCCTGTGAGCCTAAAACTACTCTAAAAATAAGAAGTTCAGTATCGCTGAGCCTCGTTTAAAATGCCCTTGTTACCAATTTAACATTATCCCCCCCTTATCACAAATGCGGCTACATTCCCGGGGACTGGTCGGTCCTAGGAAGAGGACCTCCTGGTGGGGGCAGGGCTGGTCTTCACCGCACGGGAATCCCAGCTCACTCTTGGCTTCTCCAGCTGGGCCTGCCCTGGCACCCACACCTTCTGGGTGACGGCCAGCAGGCTGCTCCATCCTTCCGGCGGGACGTGCAGGGGCGCACAGGCCTCCCTGCCGCGCTTGACTGTACCGTGGAGCATTTGCGCAGGTCCCTTCGCATGAACATCCTGCGGCTTCCTCCTGCCCCGCGTCCCCCAGGGCACAGCGCTCCCAGCGGCAGCACTTCCAGTGCAGGTGCTGTCGAGGGGCCCTCCCGATCCCAGAGCCTCCCCTGCCGCTCCTGCTAACCTCTCCACCCGACCCTGCCACCTCTCCAGCCTCAGGTACCCCGCCGCCCAGGCAGCTGGCCCTGCAACCAGCCAGCCCTTTGCAAGGTGTGTGCGCTGCCTTCTGGTTTAGGGCAGCAATGAGAGCCCTGCCCCCCAGCGCATCATTCTCTGGGGCAGAGCGCTCGGTCTGGCGCGAGTATCCCCAGCCGCCTCCGGTGAGAAACTGTCGCCAGCCTTGGCTGAGGGCTCCGAGCACCTGCCGTTAAGCGTTGATGCCCTCGGTTTCGACGAAGTTGAGCGTAATCAAAACCCCTCTGGGAAGAAGTGTGTCAAAAAGATTAATTAGAAAGAAAGCAAAAATGGCGCCTCTCTCTGCCGTTGTGTTAATCGTGCTTAGAAAACAAGTTCTTAAATGAAATGAGCGGAGACGCCTTCACAGGCCTTGGCTGCGACTTTTATTAAGATGCGGAAGACAGTGCACGGGAGAGTGCCGGCGGTGTTTACTGAGAAACGTCTCCAGCTTCCATGGGCAGAAACACACAGCCGTTAGGGTCTCGCGGGCAATGGGGTCAAAGGCCCCCATGAAAGAGCTTTATACGCCTATCCCCTCCTCCAGGGAAGAGGGGTCGCCATGGCAACACGGCGAGAAGGAACAGGTCAAGTGTGTCCTCTGCCTCGGGCTTATTGTATTAGGGGCTGTAGTCGGGAGCGGGTGCCGCTGCAAAAGGAAGATGTGGGTATTGCAACGCGAAATGTCATGCGGAGACAGCCCGATCAGTCGCTCTGCTGGTGGGAAGAGGATGGACAAAGGCAGGCAGGTAGGACAACCGTCCTCATAGACTAAAGAGCTAGTGGGAGGCTCGTTAACAGCCTTTTCTAAAGCGGGGGCCTGCACACCTGCCTGTGTGGGTGAGTCCAGACCGACTCCCTGCACAAGGCCAATGGGATAGGGGGCTGGTACATTTCATCTTCACGGAAGATTAACTGCCATAAGGGGAAAAAAGTTCTTATTTCATTCCAAAAATAAATATGCAGCAAGAAAGCATAAAATATTTAAGCGTCCTGTTTAGCTTACTATTTTTAAAAGACTAAATTCAGTGCTGCTTTATACCTGCCTACTTATGAAAATGGAAAAAAAAATAAATGCAACTTCAGAGAAAGTAACATCGAACAAAAGAAGTGACCTGTGACAGTCAGCACTTTGCCGCTTCTGCGGCTGTGCTGGTTCCGTCTCAGCGAACATCACGACCTCCGAGTTTTCTGTAACAGCATCTCAATCACTGGAAATGAAATTCGAAGATGAAGCAATGTGTAATTTTTGTCATTTCAAGCAACATTGCTGTCTTTGTAATAACCATGTATGCATGCACATACATATCTTTATATCAGCGATTTTCAACCAGTATGCCACAAGAAGTTTTAACATGTGCAACTGTTTAGTTAGGGGCACCGACCCCTTTTCCCTTAGATTGTGAACTAAAAGAAATGACAACAGCCAACACAACAGTGGCCGTCTAGTGTGAATAAATCCAAATTATAGCTATTGTTTGTCAGTTGGCAAGAAATGCAATTTTGGTGTGCCACAGAATTTTAGTAATTCGTTTAGTTTGTGTGTGCCATGAGATGACAAATGTTGAAAATCGCTGAACTACATACATACGTTTATATGAAGATCTACCTCTTTGAAACAGTAAGCTATATAACTCTCCTTTTCCTGAACAGAATTAATTTTATGTAAGTGTGATGTATTAATGCATTTTAGCCTAACAGGCTACATGAGTTCACAAAAGAGACTATGTGAGACTCCCTCATAAACCACTTTTACTTTTCTATATTTTCTCTTCTGTTAAGTAGTGAATGGCTGTGAGGGCGGCTGTGAAACTTTTACTGCGTCTGCCTTGATCACAGAGATAACAGACTGGGCTCAGTCACTGAACTAGTTTCCTGGGACTATGATCACAAAGTGCCACAAACTGAGTGGCTTAAAGCAACAGAAATGAGTCAACTCACACTTCTGGAAGCTGGACATCCTAACCCCAGGTGTTAGCAGGGCCGCACTGTCTCTCTGCCTGGCGGCCAGCCCTGGGTCCAGGCCCATGTCCCAGCGCCCAGCGGCTGCCCACAGCCCTTGGCGCCCCGGCCAGCCGATGCGGCTTTCGAGCCCCTCCGCCTCTGCCCTCCGGCGGCCTCCGGCACCCGTTTCTCTGTTTCCTCTTCTTGAGGGACTCCAGTTCCGGGGGACTCCCTCATCCAGCATGAAGGCCCTATTTCCGAACTGGGTCACATTCACAGGTGTGGGGGCTAGGAGTTAAGCACATCTTTTTTGGGGAACAAACTGCAATGCCTTCCAGTGGCTGCGAATCGGACAACTGCACCTCTGAGTCGATGGTGTGGCATCGACTGCAATTTCAAATTGCCAGCTATTCCGTCTGGCTCTTTAGATGATATTTTCTCGATTTTATCTAATCTTTTGTAGACACGTAGGGAATATGATATTCTGATTAATGAAATGCTTTATGTGTGCAATTTAAAAATATACAAAAATATGTCTAGAATAGAAGAAATGAATTTAACATGTACCTCACAGTCCCTAACTGGTAATAGGCATTCACTAAAAGTTTATTGAATGAAGTAATGTCATTATATAGTCAGGAGATTGAACAGAATTTCATCTTTGAGAATTCAAAATAATTCCTCCAGGTGAAATGTATGCAGCAAAGTGCAGGTTAAGGGACCTCTCCTGGCCCCCGGGGCGAAGTGACTCGGGGCTAATTTCATTTCACATCTTTTTGCATTTGGAGACTCACTGGCTCACGTACATGTTACATCTTAAGTTGACTTTTTCTGATCCTCCATTTCTATTGATATCTTCTTGAGATTATCACTTAGTGTTCTCTTTAACTTACTTAAATTATTTGCTGACCAGTTAACAGCAATGTGTTTTGGGTTTATAGTTGGTTTCTCCAACTATAAAATTACCTGTCTTATCATGTACCAGGACTGTCTGTCCTTCTATTTTCTCTGGGTAGACATTCAACACGTGTGTTTTAATTGTGGCGACAGTGTTTGAGTTATGTTTCTTCAGTAATGGTTACACTCACATTTTTCCTTTAATCCAATAGAGAGAAAAGTAACCACTGAGACAAAAAAAAAAAAAAAATTACAGCATAACCCAGACCTTACAAATGAAAGCTATTTCTTCAGTGTTAAAACTGCATCTTATCTCTGCATGACCTCCAAAGGGTTTGAAAATGGAGTATATACAGTTAAAAAATAAAATGTTTTATCAGAGAAAAAGTTCAAGGCAAAAACAAGGACAAAAATGCCAAAATTCACACTGAAACTGCCTTCAGCTGCCACTCACCAGGCTACTAGCATTTTCTGTTTCGCAGTTCTTTTCTTGACAGGTACTCAAGTATTTGCTAATCAAACCTGTCATCAAAGCCAAAAATCTCTTCTAAAAACATGGTTGAGAAATCAAAATATTTAAACCAAGTAGAATGATTTTATTTTTCTTAAAAGAGAGAGATAAAAACGGACTCCCATAAAAGAAAGTTTTCTTTTTTTAGGCATATTGTTATTCCTCATCTTCTTTGTATGAGGTTTCCAGTTGCAGTTTCTAATCCAAGAAGCCTGTATTTGTAGAAAATCAGCGGGTGTCCCTGGTTAGTAGACTCAACAGGGCAGAGAGAGCGGCAGACAGTTGGGGTTTGGAGCCACTTTCCGAGGGGACTGAGAGGCGCAGCAGCAGGCAACCTGTGACCACTCGCAGTTAACTGCATTATAAAACATTCTTTCCTTTCAGACATAATCTTCGGTCATCATTAGCAAATGTCAAATGTGGCGAAGTGTTTTTCTAACTGCTTTTTCTTCCTGATGTCATAGGAGAGAGAGTGCTCATGAGTTTGTAATCCTGAAATTGTTCCAATACCCGAAACCAATGCAGAGCCAGCACGGTATCTGCTTGTTAACTTAGTTTCACTCTTTCCCTTTGCCTTTGGGGGGAAATGTCCTCGTATTCCTTACTCACTTCCCCTGCTCAGTGCATTTTGTGTTCTCACGGAGACTTTCCTGTGGCAACTGCCTCCCACTGGACTGTGTTTCTGGGTTTGAATCAGGGTGACGTGCAAGTCCCGCCCCCGCTGCGCTTTAAGCGCTGAAAGCTTCTATTTTTTTTTTTTTGAAAGCTGTGTTTGTCTTGCTCTCTAAACTGTGATACATGACAGCTATCCTTCCATGTGGTTTCCTGTAACATTTCAGTCATAGTGTAATGGGACCTTGAGTTCTGCTCTGTCCCCATGTGGAACCCACGTGTTTCCTCACATAACTTTACTGTCCAAATAAAATGAGTGTCTTGTGAGAGGGAAGCCATCCCTGGAGAGGGGAGAAGAAAGGTGCATTGTCACAGCTCACAGCTCAGCCCCTGGCAACGGGCCACCCGGGCCACCTCCCCCTCTGCTCCCCTGGCCGTTTCCTCGCGTGGAGAGATCAGTGGCACGCGATGTGCAGAGAGGGCAGGAGGAGTGGGGCCCTCACCCTGTAAGAACACGATTCAATCGATGCCAAAAAGATATTTCACCAAGAGAAAAAGAAAGCCTTGTTAAGTTAATGAACAACAGAAAAAAAAGTAAATTTATAGATAACTGAAAAATCTGAACTTTTCAAATGTGGGAAAGTTCTAAAATAGAATGACTACAGATACAGGCATATAGTCCCCAAAGAGCTAAAATATATTACACAATCTCCAGTTATACCTGGTTTTCTCAATATGGTCTTTGGAAACTTTTTCTGTAACTTCCTTCTTTAGTTCGCAGTAGAATATACAGTTACAACCGAATTAAATCCAATGCATGTCCAGGAACATCCAAATAAGCCCAACACTGGCTTCTTTCTGCCTAATGCGTTTACGTTTTTGTCCCAGTTACATGCAGTTTATGATGTCCATGTTTGCCTCTACTATCTACACTTTCATCTTCACAGAAGTATTTAAGCAGTGGCTGGGTAGCTTCTATCACACAGATGTGAAGCTATGTGGCATCACATTTCTGTTATTGTGCTTCGGATCCAACTCTTTTTTACAAAATAATTAGCTATGTTTGTGCCTATTTACAAATAATTAGAAGAGCTTACATTTTCCTTAATGATTTATAACACCATTTAGTATATTAAAAGATATTAAACTTTGGCCCTGGCTGGTGTAGCTCAGTGGATTGAGTGCTGGCCTATGAACCAAAGGGCTGCCAGTTGGATTTCCAGTCCCCGCACAGGCCTGGGCTGTGGGCCAGGTCCCCAGTAGGGGGCGTGCGAGAGGCAACCACACATGGATGTTTCTCTCCCTCTCTGTCTCCCTCCCTTCCCCTCTGTCTAAAAATAAATAAATAAAATCTTTTTTAAAAAAGATATTAAACTTTGGTCTCTCTGGTAAAATATCAATATATTTCCCACTTTGTCATTTAATTATATATCATTTCTATTTCATTTACAGCACTTTTTCTATATTCAAGGAATTGTTGAATTTTCATGTGGTGAAACCCACACTTTCCTTGTTGTTTTCTGCCACAGGCAGTGTGTTCTGAGAGATCGTCATCCCTGGGTCTGCTTTAGTTTGCTGTTTGGCGTACAATACTCTGTTTTCTTCTTACCTTTGGAACCTTATTTTCTTAATGTTATCGAATAAACACCTTCTAATCAGCACAGCCTTGTCCCTGCTCTGACTCAGTCGTAAGCTTCCTGCACACTGAGAGCCTTAGTGGACCGCCAGCATCCATCTCCCGCCTCCGCACTCTCCCACAACCACTCGCACATTTCTTCGGCCTCCTTTTGTCACCCTTCTCTGAACTCCCAGGGGCCAGATAGATGGCACCACACCCGTCACGGGGAGCTGTGAGCAGGCCACAGTGGGTGGGTGTCGGCACCCCAGCCCAAGGCTCCCGTGGGAGCGGAGCCACGTGCCCGGTTTGAGCCCGTTCCCGCAGTGAGGCCCAGGAGTGTTGTGATGGTAAAGGAGCCCGTTCCTGGGTCATCCAGCTCGCTAGCTCTCCCTTCAAGGCCTGTTAAGTCTTAGGGTCACCGGGGTGCACGCTGTGTGTAAAGGAGGCACCCCAGGGAGAAGGGAGGAAGAAGACCCAGACTGAAGGCAGAAGGAGAAAAACACTTCCTGCAAAATGGGTTCAAGTGCCTCGAGTCCTGGGAGAGGGACATCAGAGCCCCGTCTCCAGGGTGACGGGGAAACCAGGGAGCCCAGCCCTTGCGAGTTGGGCTGAGCTGAGGAATCATTTCCTGGGCTGCACTGCACAGTGTCTGCGACGCCCACAGCCCGTGTCAGTGTCACCGACTAGACTGCGGTGGGCCCGGACGCCGCGTTCTGCTTCCCGCCTTGTGTCCACCGGACGCCCCAGGTCCCAGGAGCCGCAGCCAGCCGTGCCGCTCACTGAGCACATTCTGCGTGCGGGCCCTTCCCGCGCATTGTCTGACGCGGCCCTGACACGCGCGCTCTACTTCCAGAGCCTCGGGCCCAGCTGCCCGGGGCACAGACAGGAGCCCAGGCTGGCCTGAGGCAGGCATCCTCACAGAGGCGGCATTTTTAACTTCAGGTTATGGTTGAATAAGCTGAGACTTTTAAAAGCAGAGGCCTTTCCAGAAACACACTGTCTCCCCACAGTGGCTGCTTGGGAGACATCGAATGCCTGGCGACAGAGCCAACGCCCTTCTGGTTTTCAACTGTGTAGCCACGTATTTTCATGTGTGTGGTCTTTCTTTTTATTTTATATTATATGGCAAGATGCTGCTTAATGGGAGTGAAGTGTGTAGAAGGTGCTCTTTACCAAAAAGAAGGAATTTTCATAATTCGCAGAGCTGCCGTATGAGAATCACTAGGAAGAACAAGACTAGGGTATGTAGCTATAAGGTTGCCAGTGCAATTTAGACTCTGCTGCGGCTGCTTTTGGAATCGTTGATCACGTTCCCAAAAACGCATTGCCTTATTTTAAAGAGATTGTTATTGCTGTTTTAGGACACAGCAGGCCAGGAAAGATACCGGACCATCACCACCGCCTACTACCGAGGGGCCATGGGCTTCATCCTGATGTACGACATCACAAGCGAGGGCTCCTTCGCCGCCGTGCAGGACTGGTGAGTCGCGGCGGGCGCCCCGTCACCCACGATGGTGGCTCCTCTCCAGCCCGTTCCTCCTCTGGGCAAGACCACACCCCAGGGTGGTGGGTGCTTATCACACACTCCAGCCCCACACGCCCGGCACAAAGCACCCACGTGCTCAGCTCGCTCCTTAGGGCTTCACCAGGAATGACTGGGGTGGATTCTCTACCTGTCGTTCATCTCAGTGCTCTGCCTTCTATCATCCTCAGCTCCGTGGGGACTGGCCTGTTGCTTTTGGCTTTTTAATGCATGAATAACGAATGGCTGGGAAGTTTGCTGCTCCAACGTAGGGATCTAGAGACCGAACCACAGCCTAGTCTGGCCTACGAACCCGGTCCTACCACTTGCTTTGTGCGTGAAGTTTTGTGAGAACACAGCCAGGCCCGCGGGCATAGGTCTGGGAGGGATTCACACCACAGTGCACAGAAGCTGCCACAGATGCCACGTGGCCCACGAAGCCGTTTACAGTATGTTTGCTGACGCTGTGTCTAGACTTGTGAAGTGGTTTTCAGTTTTTCTTTAAATTTAAAAGTTTCAGAGGACTGTGATGAAGGGAAAGATAAAACCAACATTTTTTCTGACTCTTGGCTAATCAAACTGTGTGAAAGACCCTCTGTACCCGATGATCCTGGTCCACACGGGGGCCTTCCTGCCACCAGCCGCGCTCCTGAGCTCGGGCCACGGGCCAAGCAGGGCCGGGTTCTGTGGGAAGAGCCAGAGCTGAGCTCCAGCTCCGCGTGGTGTGATAGGAGGAAAACGGGCGGGGGCTGAACAGACGCAGCGCGGTCACGCCCATCACAGCCGCATGTGGCCTGTGAGGAAACAGGAACACAAAGGCAAACTAGACACCCTTTGATCTTCTGTTTCACGAGGCGGCGTTGTGCAAATAGATTCTTTCCTGGGTGTCAGCTTGGCAACGTCAAATGCTGTTCACAACTTTAAACTGCTTTAGATTGTTTTTTAAACTTTAATTGTTCATTCGAGAAAACACCTACATCTTTCTTGTTTAACACACACACACACACTCACATAATGTGAATAGTGGTACCACTGCCAGTAGCAACTCAAAAGGGAAATTTGTAACTGTAAACTGAAAAAGACAAGCTTAGGATGTAGATGAAAAAATAATAATCTTTCACTGAAGGACATAAAAGGAGACTTAAGTACCCTTCTTTTTAGTAGACTAAATATTGTAAAAATTGCAGTTCTTCTCCAATTAATTCATAAGCTCCAAGCAATTACAATTAAATACCAACAGGTTTGGTACCAAATGGACTGAATTAGTCCAGATATGGACACAAATCTATATGGGGATTTAGTTTATGATAAAAGTAACATTTCAAATTAGTGGCCAAAAGGTTTGTTAGGTTATGGGTGTGGTGACATCCACTGCATTGCCACACAGACCTCTGGCTCGGGTGTCGCCTGCCAGAGTGGGTGTTTTGGCGTTGCCTCTGTTCTAGGAAACGCCGAGGCCTGGGCTGCAAGGCCGGATGCGTGCCTGAAGCCGGTCCCCGCGGCAGGGCCCCAAATGCGGTTTGCACGCACGCTTCTGCCCTGCTTTTTGATGAAAGTTGTGCGACCACCGCGGGTACATGGAAGGTCCCTTGAGTTCAGCAAAACTGAACGGGCCAGGGGTCCGGGTGTCAGTGCCTGGGGTCCCGCATCAGAGGTGGCCCAGAAACGTCCGGCTTCCTCACCACCCCCCCACCCTCACACTGTCCCATCCCCCTGCTTCCCCTCCTCCTCCAAACCCCAGTTAACCCAGCTTCAGCCCTCGAGTCACCTCGCTTGGCTGCGCCCCACCTGCCCTGTCATCCTCCTTCCGCTGAGAGTCTCTGTTTGGCTCCATTCACCTGCTCTTTCCTTTTGAAACTCTGCTTCCTCTCCTCTGAGGGCTGCACTGTCCAGCAATTCCCAGTAGGAATGTGTTCTTCCGCTTACTGGTCCCCAAGTGCTGGTTTTAAGGTGGAGGGAAATACATAAAACCACGTACAGCAAAAAGAGAAACTGATCGAAGGGTATTTGCAGCTACAGTTTCAAACACCCCTCCTTACAAGATGAACTTCTGTTACACAGAGAGGAAAGAAAATGCCATTGGATATGGTTTCAGCACAATCATTAAACTATCTAACTGCAGAGAGATTTAGATTAAATGGCAAGTTCCTTAAAATTTAATTACAGCTTCTCGCCTGTAAGAAGGCAGGTGTAGGGGCTTAGAGGAGCGCAGCAAGCTAACACATTCTTTTACGGAGAGGGGACTAGCAGTGCCTTGTTTGAAAACATGGGACTGTGTTTTGAATTTTCCAACGGAATTTTATTTAAGAAATTAAATGAAATAGAAGTACCATTTTTAACTGGGGCAAGTTCCCAAGGTCTGTAAAATTAATAAAGCTCGCTATGAGCTATTTATATATTTATCTTAAGTCTACAGTTTTCAAAAAGAATGTGAGGAGGTAAACACAAAAGGTACACATGACGTGGTTCACCAAGTCGGAGTGGGAGTAACTCCCAGGAAGCTGGAGACGCGTCCTTTGACCTCTGGTTCCCCACAAACCCGTGAGCCCTGCGCTACTGCTGAGTCGGGAAGCACCCGGTCCGCGGATGCCCTGCGCCAGCACCGCCCGGGAGCAGGTGCTACTGTGGACCCACCAGAACCAGAGACTCGGGTGGGAGGAGAGAGGGGGGTCCCCAGCAGTGCTGGCCTCTGTCCCCCACGGTCATTCCCAGGGCCAGCTCCTCACATTCCCAGCTGTACTTCGTGGGTGACACATTTCAGCAACCGCGGGTGTCCTGTGTCCTGGCCTGAGCTGCGCCCTTGGCGGGCGCCCCCAGTCACATCAGGAGCAGAGGGGCAGCGAGCAGGGTCTGTGCCGGGGAGGCCGGCAGGAGGCGGGGACTGGCCCGTGAGGACACGCGGGCATCTGACGGAGGTGGGTCTGGTAGAGGTGAACCACGTGGGGACTGACAACCGCGTTGAAACTGGCATCGGCTCTGAGACACCTTGGAAGCCGTGAGGCCGCGAGGCCGGAGAAGGGGAAAGTCCGCGTGGTGCCCACGCATCATCGTTAGGGCAGGGACGGGGCACCGACCAGCTCTCCGGGAATCCCAGGCCTATGCAAGCACCTCGTATCTGGGTGCAGTGGGTGTATGTCAACAATGCCCTTCACAACTGGCAATGAAAAGACCTCGTAAGACCCCCGTGTATCAAGCCTGGAAAACCTAGAAGAGGGAACTGGGGCGTGTGCGGAAGGCAGGTGCACCCGAGCACATGGCCCTCTGCAGCCCCACGTGACCGCTTGGAACTGCGCGCGCCCGCGCGCGCCCTTGCTGACCACCGCGCTCCAACCCAGAACCCGTCCGTGCGGCCCTGGGCCTGGGCTGCTGCGGGTCCGGGGTGTCGGGAGCCAGGGGCGGGCCTGTGCGGTGACACCCGGCGAAGTCCTCCCCCATGCCACGCTCTTTCAGTCCCCGAACGTCTCGGCTTCCAGGCTTCTCTCGCCGCCTCCAATGAGCTGCGTCTCTCCGGCTGCGACGACAACTTGATTGCCATTTTCCGTGACGAGTTTCCGTCGCCCCTGCAGCAGGTTGTCTTCCCTGAAGACAGCGCTGCGCCCGACCCGGCGGCCGCTGGGCAGTGGCTGCCGGGCGCGGGAAGCAGCCTGGGAGGCGCGCGGCCGCTGAGGGGCCCGGGGTTGACGGCCGGGCCTTGTGGCCGGACGCGGGAAGTCGGGGGCTGTGACCGCCCCAGGCAAAGCTGCCAGAGGCTGCCGGCGCCCTTCGGGTTTGTGCTCGCGGTGAGGCGTGTGCAGCCCTGTGCGGTGACGCTGCGGGCTCGCTCCATCCCCGTTTGCTGACACCTGCGGTCCGGTCAGGACAAGACCACGAGGCTGTAAAGTCGAGAGGAGCAACTTTGTAGCTCCATCATTTCAGGACAATAGAAGTATTCTGAATCCTGCTTCTCAAATATTCTCCCCTTCCGATGTTGTCCCCTTTTTTCTCCAGAAGTGTACAATGATCTTAAATTAAGGTGACCGCGTGTTAAATATGAAAGAGCTTCAACCTGATATTAACAACTGAAATGTGATGAGCGTTTGCTAAGCCTTTGTCCAGGATTCCCTAGTCTTGGCCAAGGGTCCAGCCAGCTGTACGCTCTGGCTCTGTCACAGCTCAAGAGGACAGTGACAGGGTCAGAGCACAGCCGTGTGTCCCGAGTTCCCCCCCCCCCCCCCCCCCCCCCCCCCCCCCCCCCCCCCCCCCCCCCCCCCCCGGGCATCAGGGAGTCTCCCCTGTCCCTGGGTCTTAATGGCGACCCTACTTCCTGAGGCTCTGAGTAGCATGACACCCCTTGCATAGCCCACCCAGCCTGAACCCAGGTCTGTGTTTAGAGGACACAGGGCGCCCCGGCCGTAGCTCCCTGCCAGAAAAGGAAAACCCAGACACACCCCGCCCCCACGGCTGCCTTCACACGAGAGCGCAGGCCGGGGTTTCTTTCCGGTGGCCTAGGACACAGCATGGGGCCTGAAGACCGAAGACGAAGCGTGTGTTAGCAGCCGACACGCTGGTCCTGTTCAGGGGAGCAGAGAGGGACTGGGGGTGCGGTCCTGTTGTGCTTTGGGCTGTGGAGGCGGGAACCGCGATTCCGCGAGTATCGGCGTCGGAGGAAAGGCCAGAAGCCGCGCCTCGCGGCCGCCGCGGTTCTCAGGGAGGCCGCACGGGGAGGCCGCACGGGGAGGCCGCACGGGGAGGCCGCGCGGGGAGGCCGCGCGGGGAGGATGCACGGGGAGGATGCACGGGGAGGCCGCGCGGGGAGGCCGCGCGGGGAGGATGCACGGGGAGGATGCACGGGGAGGCCGCGCGGGGAGGATGCACGGGGAGGCCACACAGGGAGGATGCACGGGGAGGCCGCACGGGGAGGCCACACAGGGAGGATGCACGGGGAGGCCGCACGGGGAGGCCACACAGGGAGGATGCACGGGGAGGCCACGCGGGGAGGATGCACGGGGAGGATGCAGCCTGAAGGACAGACGCGGACGCGTGGCTGAAAGGCGTCTTACAAGTACGCGCGCTGTTTGTTTTGCTTCCCGTGCTCCCTGAACGTGGGCTTCTTCTCTGCGGCTCCAGTCACAGTATCTATTGCAAATACGGGATTTTTCTCACAGGATTTCCCTGTTTCTTTCTATTTTAATAGACGTCCTTACTTTTAAATGAGTTGCCTATCTTTGGGCAGATTTGTCTTGAAGGGGAGTAATTATACTTGTCCTCAGGGGAGGAGATTGTGATAAGAGCTCTTTTCAAGTCCTGGATGTTCAGCTCGGTCTCTGGGCGGATTGTTTGCGGTTGTTGTTTAGAAGCAAATCTGAGGGTTGGAGATGATCCAATTTAGAAAGAGAGTCTCGGCTTTGAAAACGAACAGGCACGCTTGCAAGCGGCTCCCCTGCCCTCGCCGGGCCGTCCAGGTCCGCCCTCAGCAGCACCTCGGCCGACGCCTCATCAGCTCCGTGATCCTGTCCTTCCCGCCTAACTCGGCCGTTGGTCCCGCTGCCCACCCGCCTGATGGGCAGGACGCGCGCGCTCAGCCAGCGCACTTCGGAATGAAAGACCAGCTCTCCCAGGCCGGAGCTGATGCCGCCCAGCTCAGTCTCTAATGTTCGTGACCTGTGACACTCAGTCCAGCGTGCGGCCCTTACGCCGTCCGGAGGGTCCCGGGGTCCCCTTTGTTCCTTTACCATTGGGGTGGACCTTGTCGTTTATCTTTGCAGTTCAATTCATTAATATAATTATTCTAATTATCAGTTGTAAACCACACCCCTGCATACCTACTTCTAGATAAACAAATATTTTTTAAAAAACTATTCAAAAGAGAAGATTAGAAAACAGTGAAATAGTCGTAGGAGGGTTATATGTTGTCACCAGAGAAGACAGACAGGTCACGGCATATGATGTGTGATTCTGTTAAATTTAGGCAAAATCCACGAAGCCTTGGGACATACCTTTCGCTTTCGGTGCCGGCCACTTCCGGGGCAAGGGCAAGACTCGGGGTGTAAGGGAAGGACGTAGACGCGGCCTGACCAGGTGCCCCGTCTCTGCGCCCTCAGTCTTACGCTCTCCTCTAAAGTGTATCGTAACCTATGGCCTAATTTTGATTTAGAAATACCTAACGGATTTTTAAAAAATAGTTTTCCTCCCCAAAACATACTGAAAGCAACACCCAGTGGGTGGCAGGTGAGGGAAGAGAAATCACGGGGCTTGAGTGGCTTCCTCCGGGGATCCCAAACTTTTCAAACTGACACTCTTAGCATTAAAGGTTTTTGAGTAATCATCAAAACATATGTCCACCCAGAGTTAACTGAGGTTAAGGAAACAGTCCTTCACAAGACTGGCCTTACTTCAGATACCACTTCGCAGTTTGGGGCCCCTCACTTTGGGGTCCCCATGGCTACCTTCATCCCTGACCAGCTCGCTACAAATTCAGGGTTTCTGATGACTACATTTAGATTCGATGACTCGCTAGAATGACCTACAGAATTCAGGAAAGTGTTATGCTCACGACCGTAGTTCTGTCAGTACAAAAGGGCGCAAATCAGAACCAGCCAGAGAGAGACGCATGCGGCAAGACCTGGGAGGGTTCCAAATGGGGCGCGTCTGTGGCCCTCAGGGGCACATGGATGTGGGACAATACGCAGGGCATTGACAGCCAGGGAAGCTCCCTGGGCTCGATGTGCAGACTGTCGCTGCGGCGTCACCGCATAGCCATGATAGGCCACATTGTTGCCCGCGTGGCTGGACTCCCCCTGAGAGGGCAGCCTGACTCAAAGTGCCCACCATCCAAGTGTAGTCCGTCTCCTTGGCACGGCCACACCTCCCCCCACTCTGGGTCATCTCACTAGCGTAGGCTGTCAGGTGAGTCATCTCATTAGCATATACTATCAGGTGCGCTCGACGAGACCCGCCATGAGTAAGAGACACTCCAGTCACCTGGGAAATATCAAGGGTTTAGAGGTTAGCTCCCAGGGAGTGGGGACAGAGACTGACCGGATTCTTTAATATACAGTATTCATTTATTTATTTATAAATAGTAAGCACATACCATTGTGACAATCTATAATGTACATTATAAAACACAGGAAACTAGATACTAAAAAAATGGATTGACTATGGATAGAACGTCAAACATTGTATCGTAATGTATTCCTTGTGGAAAACCACTTTGTAGAGGACATCCAAGAAAACGACCCCGTCACAGAGCCCTGACAGGCCGACGAAAGCTGCCCACCCACTAGAGTGAGGCCCGCTGCAGCGCACGTGCCCCGCCCCCCAGGCCGGCCCGCCGCCCCCGCTTCACCTCGCTTTGCCTCCCTCCGCCTTGGCGTTCCTCCCCGCTTTTGCCCATGTTGGCTTCCCACCTTTTGCCATTCAAACCGGTGTCATTGCCCCGGAAGTGGACACACGGTGCTGAGGCCAGTATGACAGGGTCATGTGGACACTGCCCTCATCACAAGGCAGATGTCAAAGTGTCAAAACACTCTCGTTTTCATGAGCAAATGTAGAACAGCAACTATCCTTACGTGCTGTTCCACCCATCCCCACCCACCTCATCAAATGCCTCTCCTCGACCTGGGTCTGTGGGGGGCCCTGGGCTCCTAAATGCCACGCACCGGGTATGTCTGTTTCACAGAGTTAAGTGTGGCCGTGGCCCCCAACCCAGCCCTTCCTAATTGCATACCACATAGTCAAACCACATGGAAAGAATGGATGCTCTGCTAGAATTGAAATTATTTTCTTATCTTTCGTTCTTCATAAACTGGTAACTTAAAAAATATACATTAATATGGTAATTTATGTAAATCTTTGTCTTCACAGTTTATATTCTGCAGCTGAGCCTTCTCTAAATTGCTAGAGCACAGAATTTTATATCCTATGACCTTATGATATGTTTTGAAAAGTACCAAAATTGACTTAATTTATGTAGCTGGATAGAACAGCTTATCATAGGAAAAATTTCCTTAAGCCCAAAGGAAATGCTGCCTTTTAAAAATAGTTCCCTCAGTTTAAAATCTATGGTGATAGGGGTCTAGGGAGGAGACGAGAAAGGCAGAAAGAAGGGGCTGGGTTATCGGCTTCGGCTCCGCCCTGAGACGCGCAAGAGGCGGCCGCTGAGAGGTGGGTGGGAGCTGCAAAGCCTTTACAAGCCCTTCCTGCGTCGAAGTGAGTCCAACAAGCAGACTGTAGCCTTGGAAATTCCACAGAATCTTCTCGGCCTTACCTGACTGCGTTTAAAATAGGGAAGGAATTCCTACCTGACAAGACGGTTGGGAGGAATAGAAGAGAAAAATCTAGCGTGCCTGGCATTTGGTAGGCACTAAAGGACCTCGTCTGGCCCTTGGATGTTCGTCACACAGTAGTCCTGCCTCCCGGTTGCGCGTCAGAAGCACCTGACGTCTCCCAAAGGCACGTCGTCCTCTGTGCAACTCAGTGCAAATCTCTGCCCCTGGGACCCCAGCATCAGGGATTAAAAACCACCTCCCCAGGTGATCCTAATGAGAAGTGACGCCGAGAGAGGGGAGCTTCGACCCAGGAAGTTCTCAGTCCCATGTTCCTGGAATTGGATCCTCACGTATTGCTAATAACATTCTGGGGAAATATGTAAATGTATTTTATAAGACTTCTTGACCTTTCATATTTTTAGATTTTGCAGACCTCCTCCAGGGTGAGAAATAAGCCTGAACCCCTGGGATGGAGCAGGGAGCCCCCCCGGGAGGGGCAGACATGCAGGGACGAGGTTTAGCATCCGTGCCGTGTCCGAGCCCGCTGCCCGTCTTATTAATGGAAGTGGCTGAGGAAGGACGGATAAATGTGTCATCAGTCAGGTACTTGTCTCGCGGTCCAGGGGCCGCGCGTGGCATTTCCAGCTCAGTCTCGGGCGGGACTCCCTGGAGCAGCAGGAGCAGCACCCGGAGCTCCTTTGAAATGAGACAACAGGCGCGAATTGTGCCACGTGGTTTCCTTGTTCTCTCCGTTGCACCTTCTAAGTGGCAGCATAGGAGGAAGGTCAACCTTACGGCTTTCAGGTGACATTCAGTTCAACCAACGAGGCTGGTTTTTGTTTTATCGGTCGAGGGGTCTTAGTGGCTGTCGCTGCAAAAAGGGCCGCAGGGAAGCACAGCTTCTGCCGCAGACGCCCGCCTCCTTCTGGGGAGGCAGACACAGGCCCTGGTCACCAGGCCGGTGTTGCAGCATCTGCCTTTGTGCCCTGGATGGCCCGTGTGGCCAATCTCTCGGCCCTCGCCTTCCTCCGACCTGTTCCATGCTCGGGGCCTGGGCCCGCCCCACTCTGAGCCTGCTCGGATTCCTAGGTCCTGGCCCCCCAGGCCTGCTGCTTACGAAGTGGGTGGGGTGCACCTTTCCTCACTCAGCCCAGCCCGGACCGGGGGGTCCTGACTCTGGTGTGCAGTGCTCCTCGCTGCCTCTGTTGTCCCATCATAACGAGGGGTCCTGTCCTCACTGAAGACCCCTGGTCCTTTCCTCTGCAGCTCCCCGCAGATAACCTTGTGCCCTGTGACGCCGTGGGGGAGTCCTCACTGAGGCCGGCCCTCAGCGGGCGCTGGGCGCCTCCCATCCTCCTCCTCTCGGCTCAGCGTCAGGGGCTGCTGGGGGTGCCCCTTGCTCTGTTGAAAGCACTTATGTCACTCTGCCTTGTGCTCTCATTGTTTACTTGCTCGTTTCCTCTACTGGGCTCCAGTTTGTGATAACCAGATATAAATTAGATTTATCCCCACATTACCCAAGTAGGCACTCAGCTGATATTCAACAGATAAATGAACAAATGAATGAATGAGAAAACAAATGGTTGTGCCCGACCTTTGCCTACAAAACTCCCTCTTCTTCAGAGTTTCCTCCCATGAAATAAATCGGGGCTCTCAAGTGTTGCTTCCCAAAGGAGGAAGGCGTTCCATAAGGCGGTTCGCAGATCAAATGTGCTGACAGAGTCTGAGAAGACTCTAACCCTGTAACTCTGCAAACATGAAGATACTTATTATTTCAGTAATTAATGTTGATTCCTGTTCCTAGGTAAGAAAAATGCTTGATTGCTTCCTTGAGCTCGGTAGTTAATTTTCCAAATAGAAGACGCCCGAACTAGCAAGAGGGCCACGCAGACTGGGCCCGAAGCCACGCATTGCATGTCCTTACCTGTTTGGACAGGAGTCCAAGTCCGCACATTCCTTTCTAGAGTGGAACGCGCTGGGATGGACGTAGTTCTCACGCTGCAGCCCCTGCCACGGAGCTGCCACATTTTTCTCTCATTGTTTGTGACCAGATCTGGTTTTCATGAGACTTCGAGGCAACAGTACATGCGTCATGTGATAACAGTTGAAGGATCCCACTGGCACGTTCGGCCGGGTTGCCAGGTGCAGTGATAATAATATAAACTGCGTGGTTAAATTTGAATTTCAGATAAAAAAATGAATATATTTTTAGTATAAGCATTCCCAGGCTATATATCTGGGACATACTTAAACTAAAAAGTGTTTTGACGTTTTCTGAAATTCCAGCCTAACTCGGCATCCAGTATTTTATCGGGTAACCCCACTCTTCTGAGAACTATAGACAACCTGAGTGTCGTACAAAATAAAACACTCACATTCTAACATTTTTCTATTACACTCCTTCACTTCTTCCTGCCATCTGCCTGTCCCATTTTGCTGGAGGTTAAAGCTGGTTACCAAAAGCATCTTTTATTTAGTCAAAATATTTATCATTTCTGGCAAAAGCATATGACTTCCCAGGGCTGAGGTGGGACGTAGCTTTCCACCTCACGTAGAAAACAACATAACATGAGTTTATTGGTGCCCATTGCATGGCCCTGGTCACCCCTATTTCTGTGTCATATTGTGTGTGAATTTTATCTTGTTGTTTAATATCTTTTCTGTTCATCTATGGAATTACAAAATTCATTAGCTTGGGGCAACATAAAGTAAAACTCTATAAATCTAACTATGTTCAGCACCAAGTCATTAGCTTTTTAAATATTCAGTAAAGGTTTCTTTTTTTAATCAGGAAATATTACTATCAAGACCATAAAAAAAATGTCTGAGGGATTAAATGGCTCCAAATGGTTTGCTGTAGCCTACGTCCAGCCCTCCTCCTTGTTAAATAAATCCTTTAATTTTTTTCAGGCATTCAAAAAATGCACTTGTCATGTTTGAACAACAAAGAGAGCTTTTGCTGTGACCACGCGTGGCCACGACGGTAACTGCCCACCGCGACCGCCGCCCCCCGCCCCCCGGCCCGCGGTGAAGCCGGGAAACCCTTCAGGAGGCCCGCGGGCTTCCCTTCATTAGCTGCAAGTGATTTCAAGGGGAGAGAGATGATCTGTCAGTCCAGAGAAAAATGCTGGGAAACCGCTGAGTCTTAATAAGAAACATAACTAACCCTTTTAAGCATCAAAATCTGCGCAGATTCTGTCACGTTGCGGCCCCCGGGCTCCATCAGAGCCCGCCTCCGGTCTTTCCCCCCCCCGGACAGATAACTAACTCTGTGATGTTGTCTAGCTGAGCCAGGGCCGTCATTACCCCAACAGGGCTGGGGACCATGGCTCTCAAGGACGGTGCAGTTGAATTGCTAGAGTTAAGTGGAGCTACTCACCATTTTAATTTGGGGGGAGTCAGACCTCTGACCAGGTTGGCTGGCTTGGGGCTGCAGCTGACGTTTCTCAAAGACCCAGAAATTGTGTGTGTGTCCGTGCGCTCACGCCACCCTTTCAAACCTATATGTACACAGATAATTGCGTCCGTGTGTGTCACTGTGTTGAGATCCACTGAGATGGCTGTGAAAGGAGGGGGGTGGTTCTCAGGCAGAGGCAGCCCATGTCGGTCAGGCCTGGCCCGTCTGTCTGGCACGGCGACCGGGGCGGGCAGTCGCTGCAGGGAAGGACGGCTCCGCTTCCTGTGGCCCCGGGAGGCCACGCGTGGTTCCTCCTCGGCACCGAACGCCAGCGCAGGCCCCGGGGTGCAGAAGGCTCCTTAGGAAACCCCTGTGTCGAGGCGTTGTGGTTCTCACGGAGTCGTGGAGTTGTGGGCTTTGTGTGAACTTTCTCCTCATTGAACAAGTGCTTTTCCGGCTCCCAGTGTGTGGAGTGTACACCCTGCTAGGCCCTGGGACCTGACGTGATTCGCTGATGAATTAGAAAAGCAGCCGACACACAGAGAATAGACCACAGGGGTGCAGTTTGGAGGGGGCACGCGGCAGAGCAGCGGTCTGGCCCAGGAGGCGGCCTCGCAGCGGGCACGGGCCCTCGCGTGACGGGGTGTGGGCTCTGTCCGAGGCAGGGGTCACGGGGACACCGCTGAACCATTCGCACAATGAGGAGAGGATTCTTACTGAATTATATTGGCTGCTCATGTTACAGCTGGTCGTAGTCTCCAGAATGACTGTCTTTCCTTTCAGCCTTTTGCTGAACAGAGGTTTCGGTCATTAATTTTACTATTGATAATCTGTTTTTGCTTCAATCTCCATCATCTCATTCATAATTTTTTAAGCTTGAGAGTTTTTAAAATCAAATTCTTTACTCCATCCGGAATTTATGGTCGTATATGATAACAAATTATTTCACCCATTATTAATCTGCTTGTTAAGTATTGCTTATTTGTGCACAATTTCATTTTATGTGGCTTTGTAATTTAGCAAACCTATAGGCTCGGCACCGTTCCAAGGAGCGCTGTTCTTCACTCCAGTCCCCTCTGTCCGATGCGCGTCACCCAGCTTTAACGCCCGGGGCTTCCCGCACGGCTCTAGATACGGCCGAGCAAGCTCCCGAGGTCCGGCTTGGCTTTCACTCCTCTCGACTCAAAGCCGCGTTCACCTGGCAAGGGGCCGGTTTCCAAAGGCCAGAAGTTTAGAAACAATGAAATAAACAGGAAGGAACTGAGGCGTGTGGGGGAATCGAGCTAGAAAGTGGTTGCTTCTCACTGTGGCGAGAACTGCCAGGCAAGCGATCGCATCCTTCTGTGCGGCCTGTCGGGGACCCCGGGAAGCAGGTGCTGCCCTGAACCGCCGTGGGGCCTGGCCCGCGGCTCCTGTCACGCGTCAGCCGCACCCCTGGGTCGGCCGGGGAAGGGTTGCCTTCAGCCACCGTTTGTGACAGGCACAGAAACCCCAAGAAACATTTATTAGAAAATATTGAAACTCTTAGGTTAAAAAGGCTTTGAAAAAAAAAGAAGAGATTAGATCTCTTCCTCTCAAAAGCAATTGCTAGATTTCATGCTGAGTTCTTTCAATATATATGGAAATTATTCCCTCTGTCAGTAGAGTCTCCATAATCAGATTGCAAAACTTACACTTTTTCTATGTAGCTTACGGTAACCCCTATCTTCATTTTAAAACAAGATTTAAAACTAGGGTAGACTGAGAAAAGGTGCTAATTTAGGGAATCAAAAACCTGTGTCATCACAGACAGATCTGGGCCCTGAGCCCGCGCGTGGGTCTGCAGAGAGGTGTGGGCGCCCAGGCGGGAGCCGGCGGCCGAGGGGGCGGGTACACGTGCTCACGGCCTCGTCAGAGCCCGGCCACCTGCAGGGCCGCGGTGGGCGCCCAGGGGACAGTTGCCGAGGGACTGAAGTGCTGCCGAGCGTGAGGCACAGTCAGACCTGCGAGAGGGATGGCGGCTGAGTCCGGGTGCGAGAGGAGGTCCAGGAGCAGAGCTAAAGGTCGGGGAGGCCCGAGGCCCGAGGCATGCGGGGGACGCATGGCTTCAGTTACAGCCCGTGACCAAAGAGCTCATTTGACTGACCTGGCAGAGTGTGAAATATTTAATTGTTCAGAACGCTGAATTAAACCTGATGTTTTAGTATTTTTACATAAAGCAACAAATTAATGATTTAAATGTAGGTCAGAGAAGCAATTGCTGATTTTCCTTAATTTGAAGACTCTCTTTGTACATCAAAACAAAATGCAGCATTACAAACAATAAAGTGTGAGCGGAAGCATGAGAGTGAGTTTTTAGACTCACTGTGATACTTTGATTACTTTCCGATCAGGGAGATGTTAAATCTGCTGAGAACTCTAGACTTTTCATTAACTGGTAATACAGTTATTTCAGAGATTCAAAAAATCTACTTTTCTTTGACTCAAGCTATAGCACATGAGCAAAATTCAAGATAACTACCTTCTGAAATCACCTCTTGAACTTACTTAGAAACTTTCAATGTCCTGAACTCTGTAAATACACAGCACGCCAGCTGAGCAGCGCCCCCACACCGAGGCACGATGGCCCGTTCAGACGCACGCCCGCCACGGCCTCAGCTCCGGGCAAAGGGCACAGGCTGCCCAGGGTGATCCGCTACCCCAGACAGGACAGTGTCCCAACCGGATGGACCTGAGAGGAAGTCCTGGCATTGCTTAGGGTAGAATAGGATGAAGATGCAGAAAACTCATTGAATCTACTGCAAAAAGAAGCTCTAGGTGAAGGGGAGGACATGGATTTGGCGTGGCACAGTTGCCCGTGCTCGTTGTAAACTCTTGCTCTTCGAGGTTTCTTCTCCCAGAAATTCCCGTTGGCGAGAATTCTCGACCGTTGTCCCTTTTGCTTGATTCCTACGGGAGCCTGAGGCCTGGAAGTGAGGTGCCCACGCGAGGCAGAGGCCGCAGCACTGGGCGAAGGGCTGAGCTCTGACATTTCTGTATGCTGCTCGCCCCATTTTAGTACTTTTAAACTCCTGCCTAAAATGCAGATATCATCACTATTTTAAAATACAGTGTGTTATTTGAATAATGTAATCATACACCAGCTTGCCAGAGATTAAATTATGGAAATGCATTCCCAACCTGAAAATAGTGGCCGACGTCACTGGCCGTGGGCAGTCGGGCCGGACGCTCTGTGCCGGCTCAGGGGAGGGACCCTCATCCCCGATCCTCGGCACGGTCGGTTTCCACCGGGGCCTTAAAGAGTAAAAAGGGATCATTGAAAAAAAAATGCTAATCATGTCTGTTGGAAAAGTGGTTCATAGGATGTTCTGAGCTCATGTAAACTTCCTCCAAGATTGATAAATATTCGTTGAATCAATTAGTTACTCTAAGCTTGGTGTCTTGCTGCTGAACAAAAATAACCGTCTGCTAAGGCGGCGCCTTCTCTCAGGTCTGCGCGCACTTGGAGACGCGTGAAGGAAGCAGCGGGGCGTCCGCTCGCTCTTCCTCTGCAGAGAGGCGTCTTTTAACGGGACTGCGGAATGATACTATCATTCTCTGATCCAGAAGAAATGAGAATTAAAAAAAAAAAGACAGAGATCTCACATGCCTGTTCCTGATTCCTGAGTCCTAGGTCTTAAGAAGTAGTGCTTTTCAAAAACAATTTTAAAGAAATGCCCAGTCAATTTCCACATGTGTATGAATGGAGTAAGCCCTCAACGACCCAGAGTCCAGTTTTTCGGAACCCCCAGGCTCTCTGAAATTGTCTGGGTCCAGAACGGATGCTACACCCTCCCCTCGCCACACTAGTCTTCTATCAGAAGAAGCACCCCCCGACCCCCCCACCCCGAGAAACTCAGCCTGGGGAGAGCAGAGACCCCGACTTTAGCTTAGGGCCTGGTCTGCTGCAGAACGGCCGTGGGGCGGTGTGGGGCAGGGGCCGCCCTAGCTTGCCTGTCCGGACAGGCGCACAGGCAAGAATCAAAGGAAGAGGACAAACTGGAGGCAGAAGAGCAGCGGCGCTGAGTGTTGGTGCCGGAGGCAGAAGGCCACCACGGGCAGAGGGCGGCCGTGCGGGGCTGGGAGGGAGGACGGGCAGCCCCGCTGCCCGCTGGGGCCTCCCGGCCGCGCCCGCTGGGGCCCTTCCCAGGGCCTCGCTCTGAAAGGGTTTCTTTGGTTTCCTGAGAAGGGAGAGAAGATGCTGAGGCGCAGCCGCCGGGGGCGGGAGGCGGGGCAGCTGGAGGCCTGGCGGGTGGGCGAGGACAGTCCTCAGTCTGAGAGAGGGAGGGCGTGTTTGGGAAGCTGTTTGGGAAGCTTTCTGTCGCAAAAGACTCACGTTCTGGCAGCGCAGGGCAGCCCTCTCACCTCTGCTCCGTGGCGAGCGGCCTGGCAGGCCCTGGCCTCCCGGGTCCAGACCTGCTCTTCATAGCACAGCCGTGACGCTGCCTGTGTGTGTTAGCCAGCCGTGCCGAGCTGTCGCTGAGTCAGTAACGCAACCAAAGCAGTTTAAGGACGGCGGTCCAGGCCGCACTGGCAGGGGCCAGCTCTTTCCTGTGGGGCGAGTCTCGCGTCTTACAGTGACTTCTCGTTCGCCGTCCCCAGCTCACGAGGTCGGCCCCTGCCGCCGTGCGAAGCAGCCAGGCCCAGGGCCACACTTCGGTGAGCACTTCAATGCTCTCATGAGGAGGACTCCAGGGGAGGGATCTCTGTCTTTGGGGGGCACACTCCCGCCCAGATGGGGTGGCCCCAGCCCCAGGAGGCCTGGCCACAAAGAGCTGCAGCGGCAAAGAGGAACCAGAAATCCACATTCTGTCGCGTCCAGCCTGGCGACCCTGTGTCCCTCTTGGAAGACAGGATGCAGAGGCCAGGAGCAGAGTCCTAAGCCGCAGGGACGCGGCGTTCGCTGCCCCTGTGGGCACCTCCGTCGCGGGTCGCCCGGCAGCGCCCGGAGAGCTCACTCGAACCTCCTGTGGGCTTTCTGGGCCTTTTATTTTCGGCTCCTGCACAAACCAATAAAGCCTTTCCTTTCGGCCTGAGTTAAACTCTAAGCAGCGTAAGGCAAGGACCCAACCCATGGGGGAGGCGAGAAAAAATCAGATTGGCTTTAGTACACTGAGCCTAACACGCGCGGCTGCGGCTGCGGCTGACCGCCGACACTCAGCTGATCGGCTGGAAGGCACTCGCTGACTGGTCACAGCAGCCACCCCGAGGGACGGCAGCAGCCACCGGGTGGGTGAGGGGCTCGAAGGGAACAGACTGGCAGCGTGGTGGGAGGGGAAGAAAGTACATAAGGACCCAGCCAGTGGCAAGGGCCCCGCTGACAGTCACATGACAACAGGGCAACATCGTGCGTGAGCAGCTGCTTTAGGGTTCATGGTCGCGGTGGCTCCCCCAAGGGGCTGTCACGGGACTGTCGTCCGAGGGAGCCACAGGCCGTGCCAGGCCTCCGAGGCTTGGGCACAGGTGAGAATAGCGGGGGCAGCTGTGGGGGGCGCTGAGTGAGGCCAGGGTGGAGGCCGTGGCCCGGGGAGCAGGCGGACTTTGAAGCTGAGGGGACACCCTGTGCAGGGCTGATGACTGAGCGGGTGGCCCCTCTGTCAGCAACGTGCACAGGACAAAAGGAGCAGCCGTTGTGGACCCTGGTCCTCCTTCCCGTAATGGTCACAGTGGCTCCACTGAGGGACGTGTAAGTTACACTTTGTTTGAACCTGATTTCAGAAATGCATGGGCTGTATTTCCAGACACAGGATGGGTGGGCTAGTCACGCGCTTAACAATTGCTCAGTGTCCACTCTGCACCAGCCACGGACGGGTCTAGCTGGGGACACAGGCGATAAACGAATAATGACACAAATGAAAACCAGGTGACACAGGGCCGATGGCAACATGTGCTGCGCAGAAAGGAACACTGGGAAGAGGGCAGCGACCAGGCACCCTGGGCACCAGCCGCGAGCGAGTATGGAGAGAGAATGATGAGAAGGACCAGGGTGGCCGCTGCGGGGCTGGGAGCGTGGGCAGGGCGCGACGGACCAAAGCGTGAGCCTGCAGACAGGCGCTCCCCGAGCCCGGAGCGGCCTGGCGGCCAGTGTGGCAGAACCAAGGGCTCAGTGGCCAGGGCCCTTGGGGTGTGGTGGGAAGCTGAGGTGGTGTCATGACACTTTTGGAAGGATCTCCCCTCCGTGTGAGCTTAGACGGGGCTTCATGAAAGGGACGTGGAGACCCACCAAGAGGCCGTGACCAGTTCGGGCAAGACGTGACGTCCACCCAGCCACTGGAGGAGGCGCGGTGGTCAGAGCCGGAGTGGCATCCGCTGGGTGTGCATCCTGAGCGCCTGGCAGGTGGCGGGGCAGTAACAGGGGCGGGGTCTGGGGGAAGACCCAGAAGGTCAGGCTTGGTCGCGATGGGGAGCGGGGTGAGGGCCGAGGCAGCAGTGTGTGGGGCGTGCCTGGGAGGGCTCGCAGCTCACGCTGGCCGTTTCTGCTGGACACCCAGGCCGAGACGCTGGGTGTGTGGTTCAGGAAGGAGTCGCGGCCAGGGCTGCGAGGCTCAGAGCCGCCAGCATTAGGCCGTCGCAGTGCGGGCACTGGGACGCCGTCCGGCCGGCCCGGGCCAGGGTGGGGCTGCCGAGCACCCGCCGCTCCCCCCTCCCGCCCCTCTGAGAGAGTAAACGGCTGGGAAGCTGCGCCAGCTTGAAAAGCAGAGAAAATCAGGCAACCGTCTCTTTAGCGAAAGAAGAAAAGAAGTGCTGTCAGAGCTCAGCTTGAGCTGAGGAAGCCTCTGAAATTCCAACAGCCTTCCAGCGCACACTGTTATTGGACGGGGGCCTTTTATTTCTCTCTGCTCTTATGAACCTGCTCTTCAGCTGCGTCCTTATATGTAACTGTGGCCAGGTGGTGAGATCCTTTATGCACCTTTTTAAAAAGAAATTTAATCATCTGCAAGTTTCTTCAAGATATGAATGTGCATTTAATATTCTCCCCAGGGAACTCTAGTGACTCTAGTACAGTATTCTGATCAGATTGTTTCTCATAAAACACGAAGCTCCGAGGGCACTGATGGACACCGTGGCCGAATCCCGGGGAAGGTGCCCTGGGCCTTCCAGCCGGGCTCTGGGGAGGCCAACCCAGGCGCCGTGGCGCAGAGAAGGGTTTCGTGCGGACAGCGAGGCTGCGGCCACTCCTGAGTGAGGATTATAATTCCTCTTTCTAGGCCACTTCTGTGTCATTTAATGAGTCACGCTGACACAGAATAATGTTACTAAAGAATGAAGGAGGCCATTATTAATGGGCCCTGCCCGGGGGGGAGAGGACGTGGTCCATGGACCGAAGAGCCCACGCCTCCCTCCTCGGGCGGACTTGCCGGCGAGGCGTTCAGCTCCTGTGCTCAGCCGGAGTGGAAAACCAGCCAGGGCCAGTGACCCGGCAGTGACACCGGAGAGAGGCCGACCGATCAGCGGGACAGCCCGGGCCCCCGTTTCTGCTGTGTGACTGACGGATGCAGCGACGGGCCCAGTTCCTTGGGGCGGGGGGCCCGGGCGCGCCCGCTCACGTTTGCCTGGGAACCGCCGCTCTTCCTCTCGGGGGTTTGTTATGTGGGGAGGTTTTTAAAAGACAAAGTTCCCCGAACCTGTTATCAGAAAGCGTCTTTAATAAATGGCTTTTTGTTGTCGTTTGCCTTCTTTAAACATTGCGAGCCTCCTCGCGCCCTCGGCAGGAAGGAGACTCTGAGAAGCCGCCGCCCACGTTGCCGTGTCCGACAGCCTCAGCCGGCCCTCTTGACTGGGCCGATACGGGTGGGAGCCGACCGTAGTCATTCTTTTCGCCGTCAGTACGTCGTCCTGCGCCGCCCCCGCAGTCACCCGACGCTCGCCTGCAGCAGCGAGAGGCGACACCGAACAGCCCGGCGCTGCCGCCCAGCCTCCGCCCAGGCCAGCGGGGCGGCCCGGCCCCCGGGCGGGCCCTGCGCGCGCTCGCAGCGGCGGGGGCCCCTCGGCGGGCTCAGCGCGGCCCCCTGCGGGGCAGAGTGTGTCCCGGAATGGTAGTGCTCGTTCCCGGGGGCGCCGAGATTCCTAATGGTTTTTATATTTTGCTTTAGCTTTTCTTTTTATCAGAATTTTTAACGAGAATGTAGGGGTTTTACCCAAAACTCTAAACCTGTTTCTCTAAATGACAGACGCGAGCATCGGCGAGCGCTCGCTCGACCCTCCCCAGCCCTTCGCTGTTGCCGGAGCACAGGCGCCCCGCGCCCCGCGCCCCGCGCTGCTGCGCTCCGGCTTCGTACCCGCGGTGTGCGCGTCGGGTCATTTAAACCTGAAAAGGGCGGCGGCGGCGCCGGGCTCCCAGCCGGTCTGCGCGTGCCGACCCCCAGGCGGGACTTGGTTCGGCTCCTGCGACAAGACCGCCGGCGGTTCGGACTTGGCCGCTCCGACCCGAGCGAGCTCTGACAGCCCCGGGGGAGTGAGGAGACGCCGAATAAAGGATCGAGCGACCGAACGCGCGGCTGAGGCGCCGTGCTAGGGGCCAGCCGCCGGGAGCCGCCCGTCCACGCTGGGACCCGCGGGCGCGCCGCCGGGAGAGCGGCGGGCTCCCAGCACCGGGGCTGTGGCCCCGCGGCCCGGGTCGGCGGGCGAGGGGACGTCGGGCCGCCTGCGCTTCTCCCCGGTTCTGCGTCCCCAGGCGCTCGCGCGGTCCTGTCGGACGCTCCTGGGCAACTGCTTTTTGGGGTCACAGTGTTTTAGAACAGTCTCTCTGAGAACAGGGCAAACTCATTGGAAATTATTTATGTGCCTAGAACATGGAAGAAGGAATGGGAACTTGAATTATTTTATTCTGTGCAGAGTTCAGTCATTTATGTGTAAAACATGAAAAACTCTTTTCTTCTCCTGCTGCCTCACCATATAAAACAAAAAAAAAAACAATTAGACCCTTCTCTCTATGTATATAAATATATGTATATTTTTAGACAGATGGAAATGTTTTTTAAAAATATGGGAAATATATAAGTATAGAGAGGGGGGAGTTTGGTTTTGGGTCACCAGGTTTTTTACAACTCTGACCTGGTGCTGGCGAGGTCTGTGTTAGTCGTCACTTGCTGAGTAACCATGGTGACCAGCACATTGCTTCCGATCCCATTAATCTTGTTGAGTTTAACAGTAAATCCCAAAGGATCTTCTTCAGTGATTCAGAAATAAATCATCTTTTCATGTGTATATTATTTGGTGACAGCCACTTTTTTAAAATGTCTCTCTAACCAACAAAGAAACAAGATAATCCCTAATGAGGAAGTTAAAATCTCATGTCCCAAAGTAAGAAATTTTACAAAATACAGCAAATTGACTGAAAGACGAAATACTTAGAAACGCCATCTGAACGGAGGGCTTGCTCTTAGCCCTAACAGGCACACCTTTGACTCCAGTTCTAGACATTTCTCTGCGCAGGACCTCGGTCTTGCGATATGAACTAGAGGCAAAATTTGAGATATTTTAATGAAAAAAATTTGTCATTATTTAGATTACAGGGATTAGAAATTATGGATTGATCTGGGTTTTGGAGGAAGAACTGCCTTCAGGGACTAACAATGTGTGCACTTGGAAAGAGATGCTTGCAAGCCAGAAAGTCGAGTGTGACCCCCCTCCAGAAACCACACGCGCCCACAGCAGCCCCAGCGAGGGGCGAGGGAGCGGGTGACAGCACGAGGCTGAAGGATGTGGAATGACTTCCCCACACTCGCTTCGCATTAGCACTTTCTTCTGAATGGGCCGAGCACACTTCCATGTGCTGTCCAGGGAGTGAGGGGCCAGGGGTCACATGCTTACCTGCGAGGCCTGTCCCAGGAGCCTAAGGCCTCCAGGGGTGAGTGTGACATGTTTAGCGGCAGAAGCAAGGGTCCTGTGAACTTGGCGAAAGGGTTGAATGGGCACCTCACGGTGCCTGAGGTGAGCGTGCCTAGGGCACGGGGGGCCGAACTTCCCCAAGAGAGCATCTGTCCTCAAACCCAGGAAGCCTGTCATTTACAGCCGGCCCCCACCCCCTCCTCACACAGCTGAGACCCATCCGGGGATTCCTGTCTTCCTAGGCTTGTCCTGGCTGTTCGGCTCCCAGCTGTGTGCCGGGGTAAGCGCTCTGTCCCTTAACACGGGGCCTCTACCTGCGGCCTTTCGAGGAAGAGGCCGGCCTTGACCTAGGAGGCCGGCCTTGACCTAGGAGGCCGACAGGAGTGGAGGGATAGTTTCAAAACTTACCTAAGGAAGTCCCGTTCCGTTTGAGTTCCCTTAAAGGGAAGGAGTTTGGAGTTTCTTTGTAAAGCTGTGTCGGCACTTGAGATTTAAGGTTTATCCGTGTGTAGTATATATTTTACATGTTAATTTACTATGAATTCATCATTTTTTATAACACCCCACACAAAAGAAGAGATGAGAGCAAAACGTTGTGTGGAAAGTCTACCTCCATTCTCCCAGTTTACGGGCATTTGCTGACTCTCGCTGTTGCTAAAGGACGATATCGCTAACTTACCAGAATGAGAAAGCGCGCGTTCACAGACTTTTCTGATAAAACATTTACGAGGCGCCCCTGAGCTGGAGCCAAGATTATGTTTCACCAGGTATTTGCGTCTCATCTGAACACTTGCCCCTGGGGCCGGGGCTCGAACAGCAGCCCCGCCTGCCCCCGCAGCAGCCTCCTTTCCTGTCAGCAGGGGGACGGGCGCGAGTCTCGCCGCAGGCACCCTTGCTGCTGTTTGAAGTGATTTGCTTTTTTTCTCTTTACTAGTTGAGAGCAGCTCATCGCCCCTTTCCATTTAATAATCCTGAAGGATTTGAAAATTGCCAGTAAAAACACTGCCAGACCTCTCCTTTTCACACTTTTCAAATCTTTTTCTTTAAACTTTCATCATGCATTTAGCTTTTCAGCGTTGGGTCCATCCGTCTTTCCCGCCCGAGACCTGTTCACAAAGAAGAACGTGGCCAGCGCCAAGGGAGGTTTAAAGGCCTGCCTCCTGTCTGCCCTCTGACCACAGCAGGCATTCTAGAGAGCTGGAGAAGATTCACTTCGGGCCTGCGTTCCCAGCGAGGGATCTCAGACAAGTTCCTAACCCCGCTGTGTCCGCCGTGCCTCAGCTGTGTAACGGGGGGTCCTCTGAGGAGAAAATTAGCGCTGCATCTGTACGGTGGCTAGAGTGCTGCCTGCAGATGTGAGCTGTAATAGCATCATCTACGTCGAAGTCAAAAGTTGGTCACGTGTGTCATCACTCACCCCGGAAATTTGTTCTCAATTCCAGACACCCTGCCCATCGTACTGTAATTTTGAGGTTCACAAACCTGGCATTTTTGTATTAAAAATGTAAGACCATGAGTATATAGTTCTTCTAATTCCTTTTTAAAAATTAGCCTTGCCTTCCGATTTCCTAGGCCCCAGTTGACTTGGCTTTCTCAGTTGTTACTCTAGTTGCTGTGATGAGGGAAGTTATGTTTCTGTGGGAGGCTGTCGAGTGACTGACCATCTGGGATTTCCTGGCACTGAGGGGCTTCTCAAGACATGTGACTTTCGCTCCTAAAGCTGAGGGTGTCAGGCAAATGGGGCCGGCCAGCCGCTCTAGTTATAAGGGCGGAGGCAGGGGGTGCAACACACCAAACGCAAGAGAATCCCTAGCACAGCCTCGCGGTGCTTTCTTGTTTGACTCATGCAATCCCTGGGAGTGTCTGACGGGGGCTTTTACCGAACTAATTAATTCCAAATTTGGATTTCATTGTTTGCTATTTTCGTCGTGTACGTGACGTGCGTCTTCTTCATTTTATGCTGTTCCACTTTCCTCTGATCATTTTTTTTGCCTGTTCCTTTTCTTTTAGGTCAACTCAGATCAAGACGTACTCTTGGGATAATGCCCAGGCCATCCTGGTCGGGAACAAGTGCGACATGGAGGACGAGCGGGTCGTCTCCACGGAGCGAGGCCGGCGCTTGGGGGAGCAGCTCGGTGAGGAGCCGGTCCACGAGAGGGAGGGCTCGGTGCCTGTGTGCAACTCTGTCCAGAGACGTGCTAATTGGCAGGCCAGGCTTAACGATGGGATTGTCAACCCTGCCATGGAAACCAGCAGATCCCCTCCGAGTGTGTGGCTTCCACCCTTGTATGGTGGCAGACACAGGATAGACCGCCGGGCCTCTGGTCCAGTGCAAGGTGCTCGAATTCTCGCTCCGCGAGAAACACAGCCTATGCCTTGGCTACTGTTTACTTGGGTTTTTTCTCCATACAGAGTTTGCATTGGATGAGCACTTTATCACACTGTGCGATTTTTATTGTCCTTGCATTTCCATCGGAGGAGGGAGGTGGCACAGGTCACATTATAGCTTCTGTTCTAGGGACGCCGCATACAAGCCATGCTGCCGTTACAAGTCTCTTGGAGACTTCATCTCCTCATCTCTCAAGAATGAGCATCGTAACCCAGTCCTTATAGATAAGATGAACTGAGATAAGAGGTAGATATGAAATAGCTTTAGAAATGGCAAAGCCATTTCCAATGCAAAACATTGTATCTAAAGAGAAAAATGCTGGAGTGTGTGGGGTAGAGCTTTTATGCAAAGGAGGGAACCATTGATTTCATAATTTAAGGCATTTTTACTGAGAGCCTGCTGTGTGCCCCGCACTGCGTCAGACATCACAGGGGGCACAAAAAGTGCTTTCCACCGTCCCCGGGCTCACACTGCTTTCATTCAAGTGGGGCGACTAGAGATACACACAAGGTGGCAGAAATAACAAGACAACAAAGATCGGGTGATGAGAGACGATGACCTAGAAGGTGGGTGCCAAGAGGGGCGCCCCAGGGGAGGGGGGCAGAGCCAGGGAGAGAGGTGCCGGGTATGCGAGGGAGCAGAGGGGGCAGGAGGCCGGTGAGGAGCGATGCAGGGGTTCGCCTGGAGCGAAAGCGGGCGAATGAGCAGAGCAGCCGGCGAGAGGCGAGGAAATCCAGGTCCTGTGTGTTAAACGGCGAGATCGGACTTCAGGGTCCCTGAGGAGAGCGGGATGTGTGCGCAGAGCACGCAGGGCAGAGACGGCATCGGGAATGCAGGTGCAGGGGCGAGGACACGAGGGGACAGTGAGCAGCAAAGCCGGAACCTGGCGAAACTGTGGAGAGTAGGTCGTGGATTTGGGGGACATTCTGGCCCCGGAGCAGAGGAGCGGGAATAAATCCCCTCCTCCCCCTGCTCCTCCTCCTCCTTCTCCTCCTTCTGTGTTTCCTTTTCTCCTTTTTCTTCTGTAGACAACAGATGATATAGAAGATTCTTAACAGGGGAGGCCTGGCCCCCCCACCCCACTGACCAGGCTCTACAGTGAGAAATACACGCACTCTAGTGACTTAGCGCCCACACGCACAGCGAGAAGGACAGAACGAAGCAAAGGTTTTTACAAACACACTTACTGGATGAGATTCATTGTGATGCTTTCCAGCTGCTTCTTTCTTCTCCCCCTCCTCCCCCTCCTCCCCCTCCTCCTTATTCTCATTCTCATTCTTCTTCTTGTCGTGACGCACTGAGGGCCTCCGGCTCTCACTTGAAAACACCCCGTGAAGGGCTGTGACGCCCCCAGCGGCTCACGCTGCCACTTGGTGGTCTCACAGAGGAACTTGCACAGTCCAGCCTGGGAGCTTGACCGTTTCCCTGTGAGATGACGCTCACTCAGGGCGGGCAGATGGCAAAGGCTCACACGCTTCTGCAGGCGCCCTTGGAGCTGCGCGTGCGCACGCGCCCGCGGTCCGCCCGCTCCGGCCGCTCTTGAGCTGCGCCGTCTTGCTCGTGGGGCCCCTTCTTTCCATTCCGCCCGTTTAACAAGGTTCTCCGACTATTTCTGAAAAACTTGGCCATTTTTTCATAGTCTTCTCAGCACCTTAGGAAGTTAGGGATGGAGAATAGTGAATCCCCCCAAAAAGAGAGAAAGGAAACCTTGGAGAGGGTGGTCAGGCTGGTGTCCAGAGACTATCTCTACCCTCCCTGTACTTTTTTTTTTTGATCAGCCATGAATATGCCACATTAGGGAAGAAATTTCTACACAGTTGTAAATTGTCTCTCTATATAAACCTGAAAATTGTTTGGTTCAAAGAATTTTAGATCAGATTCAAGAATTGTTTAATGATATCAGTGCAAAAGAGCCAGGAAACGGGCCAGATTTTTTATACTCTAACTAGTTATGAGGGTGTTGAGAAGATCCGGGTATGAGAGGGCAACGGGCGGCACCAAGAGGGCGGCTTTCCTTGCCCCCCGCCGCCGGCACAGACCTGGCCCCTCCCCATAGTGCGGGCTGTGGGGAAGCTTCTGGGCAGGAGAGGCAGAAATGCTTTGTGTTCCTGTTCAAGTTTTTGCAATGGTTTCTAATTAATTTTTTTGCTCTCTATTCCGTAAAAGACAGCAGTTGTCATGGCAACCAGCACTTGTGCATTCTTAGAGGGTCATTTACCTCCTTTAATGTGGTTCGTTCTCCTCATGACTACACATGCTTCTACACATAACCACGAGAGATGACTCATAGGGGGGAAAGGCACACCCTCACGATCTGCAGTAACGGCTTTGAAGGGTTTGCTGTGCTTTTAAAAATGGCTGATAAAACCCCATTGTTCTAAATACCATCCCACACACCGAGGTCGGGCTCTGTTTTTTAAATGTCTTTACCATATCTTGGCAGATGGCTCAAAATTGCTGCATTATTGACTTGGTTAAGATTCATTCTCCGTTGTGAACAAGTATCCACATAGAGCGTTTGCCCATCCCGGTCGAGGGCGCCGGACGCAGCCGAGTTGAGGCTGAGCTCCTTAAAATTCTTGTGTGGACTCACCCGTGCCAGTCCAACTGAATTCACCAAATTGCTCGGTGTTTTCAGTGCGTCAGGTACTGAGAGCACAAGGACAAGTACCCCTGCCATCCAGGGACAAACGTCACAGGCTCTGCAGCCGTCCCCTCACCCGAGGGGACCCGTTGCCAGACCCACAGTGGGTGCCTGAGACGGCAGACAGTACCAAACCCTACCTGTGCCTTCCCCTGTTCATACATGCCTGTGGCGAGGCTTACACATCAGGCCCAGGGAGAGATTAACAACCGTAACTGATAACAACAGAACAGTTGTAACGACCTCCTGTAATGAAAGTTCCCTCCTGCTCTCAAAATATCCCGTTGTCCTGGACTCACTCTTCTGCTTGCGATGCGATGAGACGATGAACCGCCAAACCTTCTCCTGAACCTGAGTAAACGTCCCTCCGTTGCAGTAAATGGCTTGGTCTGGACGATGGATCCCTTGCTAAGCTCCCGCCAGAGGCTCGGTGCTTTTGGGCGCGACACAGCGCCCTCAGTCGCGAACCACTTTCTGGTGATGTGTCTCCCGCCCGCGAGCTGCGTGCCTCTTCCGTCTAAGCTAAGCTCTTGTCACACGCTGCGGCTGTGACCCGTTCAGCTCGAGTTGTGATCGCAAAGTGAGCCCTCATCTCTTTTCACTTCTTCGCAATTTCACAGATAGGTTGGTTCTCACTGTAGACCTCAGCAATCTCAGGGTGTGGATTTTTCTTTCCGTATTAAGTCGAGAGCTTTCACTTTTAAGGGACGCGTGTCGCGGCCTCCCTCTGGCACAGCCGACTCGCCAGCTCAGCGCTCTCGCGCTTCAGGGCCGTCACCACGAAGCGACACAGCGGCCGCGAGAGCACGGGCGCCGCGGCCGTGACAGCCGACCTGCTAACTGGGAAGCTGCTCAGCGCCGGGCCCGCTCGTGGCGGGGGCGCGGGGGCGTCCGCGGCACGGGGAGCACGCAGCGCGGAGACGCGGGCAGAGGGGTGGGCCGCGTCCCGGCTGGGACAGGGCGGGCGGGTGAGATCTCATCACGCGACTAAGACCAAGAGGCGCTTAAAACGTACGGATCGTTTATTCCTGGGGTATTTCGCTTCGTGTTATTTTCAGCCCCAGCTGACGCCAGGCAACTGGCAGCAGGGAAAGCGGCGTCGGGGGTTCGATCTCGACAACGCTCCTTTTTCTGGCCTTCCCTGTCCTGGTCGTGTTGCTTCCTCTGCTCCACCGTGGGGCCCCCGTTGGCCTCTGTGCCTTGAGCTCCCCTTCCTCCCACCCCGCGCGCCCCAGCCGTGGCCCCTGTTTGCCGGGGAGTCTCCCCGTCTCTGCCTCTGACGCTTCCGCTTCTCGCCCCAACCCAGCACTCTCCGCGCCATGCCCCCGGGTGTCCCACCCAGAGCGGGCACGGCCACCCCCGCTCCAGCCCCGGCCTCAGGCCCCTCTGCCCGCCTGCCGCAGCACCATGTGGTTTCTTTCTCGGTGTCTTGGAGTTTTCACGATAAAGGTCTTTTACCTCCTTGGTTAATTTTATTCATAAATATTTTATTGGTTTTGATGCTATTGTAAATGGATCATTTTTTCGGGTAATTTCTTGTAGCGTATGGAAAAGCCACTGAATTTTGTATGTTAATTTTACATCCTGCATCTTTACTGAATTTGTTGACTAGATGTAACAGGTTTTTTCCGTTGGGTATCTAGGATTTTCTCCATATAAAATTTCATCTACAAGTAAAGATAATTTTTCTTCTTCCTTTCTGGCTTGGATGCCTTTCATGTCTTTTTGCTGCCTGATCGCTAAGACTTCCAGGAGCACGTTTTACAGGAGTGATGAGATTTGGGTGCCTTGTGTTGTTTCTGATCTTCGAGGAAAAGGTTTCACCCTTTCGCTTTTGATTATGTGGAAGAATTTCCCTCCTACACTTAATTCATTACGAATTGTTACATGAATCGATGGTGACATTTGCCCGGTGCCGTTTCTGCATCTACTGAGATGGTCACCTAACCTTTCATTCTACTCGCGCGATATGTCGCCCGCACTGAGTTCTGTACTTTGCACCCTCTGTGCACCCCAGGGGTAAAGCCCCTTCGGTCAGGGTGCGTGAGCCTTTCACTGCTCTGCTGTATGAGGCGTGCTTTGTTGACAGTGGCGGCACCTGTGTCCCCAGGGACCTTGGCCTGCAGTTTTCCTATTGTGTCCTTTTCTGGTCCTGCTACCCGAGTGATGCTTCATTGCAGAGCTTGAAATCAGAAAGTGTGATCTCTCCTAAAATGATTTTAGAAGTATCCCTCCTCTTCAAGTTTTTGGAAGAGTTTGAGGAAGATTGGTGTTAATTTTTCTTTGAATGTTAGCTAAACTTTACCGGTAAAGCCATCTGGCTCTGGGCTTTTCTTCATTGGGAGACTTTTAATTCCTGATTTAATCTTCTTACTAGTAATTGGTCTGTTCATATCCCTGTGTCCTCCTAATTCAGTCTTAGTAGGTTGTATGATTCTAAGAATATTTTTCTTTTCTTTCCGTAGATTGTCCATTTTATTAGCCTATAGTTGTTCATACTAGCCTTTGATGATTTTCTTGTATTTCTGTGATATCAGTTGTAATATCTCCTTTTCTCATTTATAATTTTGTTGATTTGGGTCCTCTCTTTTTCCCTTGGTTAGTCTAGCTCAGTTTGTCAATTTTATTTATCTTTTCAAAGAACCAACTATTAGTTTTATTACTCTTCCTATTTTCCTGTTCTCTGTTTCATTTATTTTGCTGTAATAAATGAAAATGAAATGTTTTTCTTTTGCTAACTTTGGGCTCAGTTTGTTCTTCTTTTTCTAGTTCTTCAAGGTATAGAATCAAGTTTTTTGGATCTTTCTTATTTCTTAACGTAGATGGTTATTGCTGTGAATTTCCATCTCAGACCTGCTTTTGCTCACATCCCACTAGTTTTGGTATGTTGTGTTTCCATTTTTGTTTGTCTCAAAAGACTTTTTTTGTAATTGCCCTTTAAGTTCTTCTTTGATCCATTTGTTGTCAAGGAGAGTGTCATATAATTCTCGTGTCTTCATGGAATCCAGTTTTTCTCTTGTTACTGATTTCTAGTAATACCATTTCGGTCAGAGAAGAGACGTGGTATCACTTCAAACTTCTCGAATTTTTGTGATCCAACACATGGTCGGTCTACCCTAGAAAATGTTGCGTGTATGCTTGAGAATGAATATCCCTCTGTTAGCTGCTGGCTATGAAGTTCTGCTTGTGTCTACTGGGTGCCAGTGGCCTATAGTATCGTTTTCATATTTCATCTGGGATTTCTGTCTGGACAACCTATCCATTGCTGAAAGGGGGATATTGAAGTCCCAAGTATTTTAATATGACTATTTGTTTCTCCTTTTAGCTGTGTTGGTTTTTGCTTTATGTATTTGGATGAGCCAATGTAGGGAACATAATTGTTTATAATAGTTTTACCCTCTTGACTGATTGAGCCCTTTATCATTACATAAAGATCTTTTTCTGTTTATTCAGCATTCTTTAATTTAAAGTCTATTTTGTCTGATACAAGTATAGCTACCCTTGCTTTTTTATTGATTTTAATATTTGCTTGAAATACCTTTTACTATCCCTTCATTCTTAGTCTGTATGTGTCTTTAAGTCTAACGTGAGTCACTTGTAAGCAACATATACTTGGGTTTTATTTTTGTGTCCATTCAACCACGCTATGTCTTTTGTTTGGAGATTTAACCTATTTAAAGTAATTAGTGCCCTGGCTAGTTGGTTGGGCATCCCCCTACAAATGAAAAGGTAATTATTGATAGGTAAGGGCTTACTGTTGCCATTTTGTTCATTGTTTCTGGCTGTTGATCTCTTGTTCCTTGTTTCTTATCCTGCTGTCTTATTTTGTGTTTAGATGTCTTTTGGTATCAGTATATTTTGACTGCTTTATCACGTCCTTCTGTGTAATTATTATAGGCTTTTTCCTTGTGGTTGCAATGATACTTATATGAAATATCCTAAAACTCTAAAACCATACTTTAAAGTAATAATAGCTTTACTTCAATAGCATTTCTAAGCCTAGCACTTTTATTTCCACTCACTCTCACAATTTAGGTTATTGATGTTACAGGTTACATATTTTTATAGATAATAACAGCTTATTGTAGTTATTGTTCTTTTTACTATGTTTGCTTTTTAACTTTTAAACTAGGGTTGTAAGTGAACTATGCACCACCATCACCATATTACAGAATCTAACTTTGACTATATATTTACCATTACCAGTGAGTTTTACACTTCCTCCTTATGTTTTTATAATATTAATTAGCATTGATTTTCTTCCAAACAAAGGCTTCTTTTTAGCATTTCTTATAAGACAGGCCTACAGCTTTTGTTTGTTTGGGAAAGTATTCTTCACTTCTGAAGGACAGTTTTGCTGGGTATAGAATTCTTGATTGACAGATTTTTTTTTCTTTTAGTATTTTGAATATATCATTCCATTGTCCTTTGGCCTGGATAGTTTTATGGAGTATTCCCTTCTGTGTAACTTCTCTCTTTTTTCTAGCTGCTTTCAGATTTCTCTTTGACATTTGACAACTTAATTGTAATGTATCTCAGTGTAGCCCTATTTGGTTTCAACCTATTTGGGGTTGAACCTGCATGTCCATTTTTCTCCTTCAGTTTGGAAAATTCTTAGTCATTATTGCTTTAAATATGTTTCCTGCTCTTTTCTCTTTCTCTTCTCCTTCTGGAATTCCATAGTATAGCCATTGATTCCTTTGATTGTTTCCTATTAGTCTCATAGGTTTTCTTTGCTTTTTTCATTCTTTTTTCCTTTTTTGCCTCTAGTTGGATAATTTCAAATGTCCCAATTTCCAGATCACTCTCCTTCTTTTTCTTCTTTTTCTTCTTCTTCTTCTTCTCCTTCTTCTTCTTCTTCTTCTTCTTCTTCTTCTTCTTCATGGTTGAGTTTGTTTTTGAAACTCTCTTTTGAATTCTTTGGTTCCATCATGTATTTCAGCTCTATGATTTCTGTTTTTTATATTTTGCGGTTTTATATTTCTTTGTTGAACATTTCTTTTTGCTCTTGCATTGTTATTCTAATTTTTTAGTTGTCTGTGTGTTCGTGTATTTTACTAAATTTCTTTATGAGAATGATTCTGAATTCTTTTTGTGATAGTTTATAGATCTCCATTTCTTTAGGGTCAGTTATTAGAGCTGTATTGATTTCCTTTGGTGGTGTCATGTTTGCCACAATTTTTGTGATTCTTGATTTCCTACACTGGTATCTGCACATCTGAGTAAGCAGTTTCCTCTCCCGGACTTTACCTGTTCACCTTGGCAGAGACAGTATTTCACAGTCAGCTCAGTTTGTGTTCCTGGGTGCATCTGCTTGTAACATCCTTAGGCAGCTGCAGCTTGCTCTCAGGGTCTATTTGCGTGTGGGGCCATTCCCCCAGCTCAGAGGTGGTGTGGAGAGTGGAGTGTACTGGCTGAGGACAGTTACAGTTAGATAGGTGGCTGGCTTGTTTTGCTGTCCAAGCAGTGCTGCAGGGTGGGCTCCCCCATATGTCTGGGCTCCCTGGTCAGGCTTACTAGACAGTTGGAACTGGGTCGCATACTCAGCAGTGGGTGGAACTGTTAGTTAGCTTCCCTGCCCTGGCAGGACAGGCCTCAGGGCTGCACAGCTCATTGCTTGGGAAGCTGGAACGGGCACGACTGTGCCTTGAGTGTCCTGGTCATGTGGGTCTCCTGGCTTTTCTCTGTGGCCACCGCAGGCAGTGCTCTCTGTTCAAGGGCTGTAAGCAGGGCTGTGGGGTGAGCTACACGCCTTCCCACGTGCACCAGTTCGGTCCCCTGATGGGCTGGGCTGAAGGCTACATTCGGCTGTGGTAGGGTAATAAATTAGTTTCCCTGCCCAGGTATGGCTTAAAAAGCAGATCCAAGGCCAGCAAGGCCTTTGTTTGTGGTCTTGTCTCCAGCCGACCCATGCCCCAAGTTTCTCAGCCAAGCGGCCCCTGGCTTTGCCTGATGGAGTCTGCGCTCGACTGCCGTGGGGCTGGCAGCTTCCGCGGTCCTTGCCAGCCCTGGTGGTGGGCAGGCTGGGAGCTACACTGGGCAGCTGGCAGGCCTATGGCTCCGCTCCCTGCCTGGGCGGAGGCAGGCTGGGCTGCAGGCCCTCTGTCTTGGCTGCTCAGACGGCTAAGCTGCCAGTTGGCACTGTACTCACTGCTGCGGGTGGGATCTGAGTCTGACGGGTCCCACACCCCCCTTCTCTGTCACCACTGGATTCCCAGCAGTCGGGCCCCACACCTTCCCTTGCAATGCCCCCCGGGGGAGGTCAAGCAGAGGACCCCACGCAGCGACTCACAGTACTGGGTAGGACTGGATGGCCCTCCGCCCGGAGCTCTCCTTTCCCCCTGGAGGCACCGCAAGCTTAGGGGGAACTGCCCAGCCGGGCTGCGCCAGCCCTGCGAAGGTCTCGGCGGTGGGTCAGCACCGGCCACGCCTCCCGCCCTGGGAGTCTCAGCGGCGCCACCTGCAGAACTAGTTCTCGGCTGTTCTCCTCGTGGGGGGAACACAGGCAGGAGTGACCTATGCCGCCATCTGTTTTTATATAAAAAAATCTGAATTTTAAATAGTGGGTCAAAATAAAATGTTAGCAAGTCTGGAGGCCGGATGAAGCTTTCAGCTGGGAAGAGAAGGCGTGAGGGGGCTCCGGCAGGAGACTTGCCTGTGCAGAGCTGCAGGGATTTGGGTTGAGTCTCTTCACCAGACAGGAACTGGGCGGGCCTGGCTGAAGTGAGCAACTCCGGAGCGTGAGTGCGCGCCAGCAGGGGCGCTGCTGGGGAGACCAAGAGGGGGCATGCGCGCGACAGGCTGCGGAGCTCGGATTCCGCGCGGCGGGGAGCAGCGGGCGCTGCACCCGCGGCCCTCCACCTGTGTGCCGGCCAGGTGGCCCCTTTCTGTCACAGCGCCTGCACCCTCCACTCTTGGTGAAGAGCGGTCAGCTCGGGAGGACGGCACAGGGAGAAAGCCTCGTCCCCTTCACCCTGGGTTTGTCAAGGTCACAACCTGACCATTCCATGGTCTCAAAATCCTGGCAAAGCAGAGGCTACATCTGGCCATTGCTGGCTAAGTGCCTAGACTGGGAAACTCGACCTTTATTTTAGCCCCATGAAACCTCTCTACTCCTCGGCCGCTCTCTGTGGCTCTGCCTCGGGCGAGCGGGCCGGACCCTGCGGCTTGCTCCTCCTGAAGCCTGTGTCCAGGCTGGGGGCCGTCCTGCTGCCCAGCCACCCCGAGTTCAGGCCCGAAGACCAGCGCCGGCAGCGGAGTGGCCACCCGTTGTGGCACTGGTTCGCCCAGGCAAAGGGGAGGAGACCCTGGAACTGTGCATGGAAATGGGACCAGGAGGTCCCCTCCTTTAGGGTTTGGGGATAAAAGCCTAAGGACAGATCACAGGTTATTGACAGCTAGAGGCGACAGTGGATTTCCGCAATATCATTTCAGTAGCTGCTTCCCTTCCGCACAAGAAAGCGCAATGTGGTTTCTCTTGGAGCTGTGCTTATTGCCACCAACGCAGTGCGATCCCAAGTGGAAGGGTCGCCCACGAGCCGCTGTGGGGCTTGCTGCTCCTCAAGCGCAGAGGGACCGCGGGCGCCTGCTGTCCCGATGGCCGTGCCCTTCAGCCCGAAGGGCCTGCTTGCTGCCCTGTGAGCACAGGCCTGAAAAGGCACCCGACGGGCCTGGGGCCACGCTTGCCACTGAGCTGAGCGTGGCTCCCGCTTCCCACCGCCGCCAGGACACACCGGGCCGTCCTCCCAGACAAGCCGCTGCTCTGTCCTCTCCTGAGACCAGGGCCAAACAGTGGACTGAGATACGCATGTGAAGGGCTAGTGTTGGCCATGAGGGGACGTTTTCTGATCAGCAGAATCCTCTATCAAGGAAACAGTGTCCCCAGAAGGACACAAGCTCTCCTTTTGGAAAGCATGCTCATGGGAAACATACATCCCCATTCCTTTAAGACAGCGATGTTTTTAAAACCAAATAGCCTTGTTGAAATACAATTCAAATACTGTGGAATTCGCACTTAAAGTATACAGTCCTGTTCTTAGTATGTTCACGCAGCCGTGCACACTTCACTGTAATCAACCTGGAACATTTTCACCACCCAGAAAGAAACCCCATGTCCATTAGCATTCACCCCCCATCTTCCCCAACGCCACACTGCAGCCCTAGGTGACCACTGGTCTACTCTCTGCCTCCATAGATTTGCCTGTTTTGGACGTTTCGTACAAGGGGAACCACCCAGTGCCCTGCCCTTCAGGTCCGACTCCCTCACTCAGCACTCGGCTTCAGTTTGTCCTCATCATGGCTTGTGTCGGCCCTTCATTCATTTTCACGGCTGGGTGGTGTTCCAGTGTGTGCAGGGCGTATGTATGAGAGACGCATACCCTGTGTGTATAGCATATGATATATATTACAAAACATATATGAAAACATATATATGTTTTATTCATTCATTCACCAGTTCGTAGACACATGGGCTGTTTTTATTTTGTTACTGTAGCTATCTCTGCTTCAAACACCTGTGTGCCAGTTTTTGTGCGGACGTATGTTTTGCTTCTCTAGGGTGTGTACCTGGAAGAGGAATTGCTGAGTCATACTTCCAAAGACACTGTGTCATTTTACACATCCATCAGTAATGTAGGAGGACAATGAATCTTCTTATTCTGTTGTTTTACACCCGGACTTTTGTACCTTATCCCCCTTTATTTGTTTTGTCTACGCCCCCACCTCTGGCAACCACTAAATTATTCTCCGTATCTATATACTTTTCTGTTGTTGTTGTTGTTGTTTCGTTTTTAGATTCCAGGTATAAGAGAGATCATATAGTATTTTTCTTTCTCTGAATTATTTCACTTAGCATAATGCCCTCAAGCAAAACTAACGTATTTTCCATGTGAGATCTTCCCAAGCCTCTGAGACCACGTAAAACTGAAGCCAGAGATCATGTATGGATTAGGGCCCAGCATTACCTGTAACGGCTTTTGGGAAGGACAGGAGTGGCCCTTCCTGGATCGGGCTCGAAAAGGCCGAAAACAAACATTTCCTGGTCCACAGGGCCGGGCTCGTCCAAACTGGGAACGGTGCTGGCTGTGCCAGAGAGAATCCGAAGGGCTCCGGCGAGGGAGACACCAGCAAGGATGAGCATTGTTCCCGTGGTGAATTAAAAGCATTCATCGATGAAGATGTGTGTGTGCTGCAATGATTAGCACCAGGTGGTACAGTCTGAGAGACAGGTGTCCAAGGCTGGAAGCTAAATCCGTACCTGTTTCTCAGGAGATCTCCATCAGCCCCCACAGTTGACTTGCTGTTGACCTTGAGCCACTTCTTTGATCTGCTGAACCACAATGTCCTACCTGGTAAACTGGAAACAACCTTTGAAGCTTTAGAAGAAAGACTCTGTTTCCTAAGCATCACTAAGTGCTGGCTTCCTGCTGGTGTTTGGGTGTACGGATGCGAGGTTAAGATTTCTAAGAACAAGGTCATCTGCTGTAGTGGAAGTTAAAGCACTGAGACACTGGGAGGTAACAGCCATAAATCCAGCGCTGACTTAGAGGAAGGCAGGCTGAAGCGTTTGGGTTTGGTTACGATTCAGTCCGCAGGCTCCAAACAGCCGTGGGTGCGCACAGGTGCGGGGTGACTGAGTGATGACACCAAGGTCATTTGGGTAGAGAATCATTTATTGCATGGGAAAGTCACAAATTCTCCTGAATCCAAACAACCACAGGCTAAAATAATAATACTGTTGATTTTTATCGTAGATATCTCATTTCGTGACAAATAGAATATCTGGTCAATAAGAGGAAGCCTAATTTTCAGAACCTTTTACTGTTGATCCTTACAACATGGACTTGAACTGTGTGGGTCCACGCACATGTGCACACGTGTGTGCCAAGGAGCTCTTCAGTCAGCCTCCGTTTCCCTGCGCTCCCATCCATGGGTTTCACCGCCTGTGGATCGAAAGCAGTAATTTCACCGCACAGCTGGGAGCCTGTGGGTGCAGAGGGCCAAAGCACGTGCACTGTCCTGTGAGCCAGGGTCCATGAGGGACTCGGACATCCGTGCGTTTTGGTGACTGCAGAGGCTCCTGGAATCAATCCCCTGTGGTTACTTAGGAACGACTGCAGTTAAGTTGGGGGGGGGGTCAAAACACAGTGGGTTGCCGGCTGCCTGGGGGTCAGTGTCCCTAACTCTTGCGTAGTTCAGCAGTTGCTGTGTGTGAAACCCGCGGAGGTCCAGTGGCCTGACGGCCGCCCAGGCGGGTCTTAAGCAGTGCAGGCTGCCAGAGCGCCTTCGGAGTCATTTAGAAAAGGCGTTTCCTTTGTTCACTGACAATGTTAAATCTAGTTAATTACTTTTTAATTGTTCAAATTGTCGAAAGCTTATAGTATATATTGTGATTATTAATTAACATCAAACTTCCAGTTCAGCTGGGACCAGGGAGTCCTATACTTCAGGGCACCTGCGGGGGCAGGGAAGTGCCCACGTCAGTAGTTCAAATCCAGCACCCCCATCACCGGCTGAGCAAGTAAGTGCTTGAGCGAAGTAGTCAGCCAGTTTGTGCCTCCGTTTCCCTATCGGTAAACTGGAGAACTTGATGGCAGCTACCTCATGGATAAAATGAATTAAAATGTATAAAGTGCTTTGAATAGTGTGTTACATAGTAACCGCTCGAATGCTAGCTAATTATTAGCATTACTGTGGTTATCGTGGCGTTTTCTGATTTGCTTGGCACTTTTATATGCGCTTTCTCACTTGAGCCTCGTGATAGCCCTGGAAGCTAAGTAAGACAAATGTCGTGAATGAGGAACGTGAAAATGCAGTTGTGACTTGCCCACGGTCTCAAAGCGAGTGGATATTGCCAGAGTGGCTACATCTCCTGGCTGACAATCCATCCCTCTCCGGCACCGTGGCACCTCCAGCCGTGGTGGGCAAACAGAGAGCAGTTATAACAGGGGCTTTCCTCCTGGGACACCCCCTGCTCAGCGGCCACACCTTCCTGGGTTCCAGGTGAAATAAGGTCAAGACACTGAGAGCGTCCAGCTGCCAGGATCAAGGACCATCTCACTGACCTCGAACTGCACACCAGCATCAAGGGGTCCTCCGAGCCCAGGTGAGGGGAGGCACACTCGACAACGGCTTGTGCGGTTGCCAGATTGTCCCCCAGTTCGGTGCCTCCCCAGACCGTGCCGACACAAAGAGGAAGGGCCAGCAGGGGAGATGAGAGAATAAGCCCTGTAGCTGGAACCTTTGTGCCAAATCATGAGGTTTTTTTCTCCAAAGTGCCAGCCGAGGATTTTGACCTCTTGAGTGGGGTCTTGGCATCTTGTGACGTAAAGCGCCCTCCTGTTAACACTGGAAAAATCCCTACGGGGATGCCAGTAGTTCTTAGCAATAAGGATCTTTCTGAGGTCCATACTTGCCCTTTCCAAAGTCTGAATCTGAAGGTGAATGATCTAGCCCTGCAGGCCATACGAACACCAGGAAGACAATTCTGTTAATGTCAAAGGCCTTTTCTGTGAAGAAACGCAGAGCAGAGGAGAGCCCTGCCAGCACTGCCCCCCCAGACAAATGGAAGGCACGTATGAGCCGGGGGGCCTAAAAGGTCCACCGAGGTTTCGCAGGCCGGGCTCTGCTTACGGGCCTTCAGCTGAAACCCCGCGGGCGCTACTTGGGTTTTAATGACAGAATACACAGCAGCCAGTGAGAGTCTCGCTCAGACAAGCCATCTAACAGAATATGCAGCATCATCGCTAAATTAGAAATTTTAACTCACAGGAATTGCCTTTTGTTGTCTACCCTTGGATACTATCTAAGAGAATAAGCATTTCTGGGCTCTCAGAGGGATTTCAACACGGACGCAAAGCGTTAGAGCATGTTCTTTGTCCTTTGGCCCCAGGACCGGGATGTGTCACAGGATTTAATCCTTCTGAATGTGGGTGGCTGCTCTGAGATGGGGCCAGATGGAACCAGAGGACTTACAGGGTGTAGAATTCAGAATGGATCAGGAAAATATTTCGGTGTTCAGCCCAGTATGTCCTAAGTCAGTGTGCCCTGAAAGGACCAGAGCCATCCCTGGCAGGCCTACTGGGAGGTTGTCATGGCAACTGACTGCCGAGCCCAGCCCCGGGAGGGGAGTGCAAACAATGGAGTGACAGAGTGTGTCGCACAGCGTGCAAGCTGCCTCTGCCCAGGTACAGGGACACATCGGTACAAGTGTGAAACTGTCACCGCATTTTTTTATACCTTCTTGCAATTCTGACAGCTCATCTGAAATTTATCCAAGTGTCCTTTCCCAGCTGTTGGGGAAAACATCGCCGCTGACAGATGCCAGACTGCGGAGGAAGCAGCCCCAGCGCGCAAGGCCGCCCAAAGCCGCGCAAGGCCGCCGGGCCAGCGCCGCTCGGAAATGTCCGCGGGGAAGTGGCGCGCGCTGGCAGCCCCAGGACGCGCCGCGCTGCCTGGGGTCCCGGAAGCCACACTCCAGGCCTCCGGGGCTGACAGGGGCTGAGAGCCCGGTCACGTCAGCATCTGCGGATCCCTGTGCAGCAGGACGTGCACGGGAAACCGGAGCTTCTGGTTCATGGAAAAAGTGAAAATTAGTCATTTGGGTAGATTCAAAATGAAGAAAGAAAAAAAAATGCCAGTAACTCCCGTTCTAGAAAAGATTCCAGGAGGCTGGGGGAGGGTGGAAAGGCCAAGTCGGTGTCAAGGATGCTTAGTGTTGCCGTCGCCAACTCTGGCCACGCGGTCAGTTTAGTCCGCTCGGCGCTGCTGGAGCGCAAATGTATTGGCAGAGAAAATAACACGCGGCTAATCCGATTCCATGCACTTGCTGAAATGCCCCGGGTGTCTGCCTCTGTCTGCCCTGAGCCACCCCCCCCCGCTCCGTTCCACCGTCACTGTCCACCCCCAAGCACGTCCCGCCCGTTTCAGCAGCGGCACGAAATGACCGAGCTGTGTTCCTGTGTTTCTTGCAGGGTTCGAGTTCTTTGAAACAAGCGCCAAGGATAACGTTAACGTGAAGCAGACCTTCGAGCGCCTGGTGGACGCCATCTGCGACCAGATGTCCGAGAGCCTGGAGGCCGCCCCAGCCGCAGCCGCGCCGCAGAGCGCGCGGCCCCAGGAAAGCCCCCCGCCGCCGCAGGCCAGTTGCGGCTGCTGACGCCCGGCCCGCAGCTGGGGCGGCCGCGCCTGCGCAAGGCGCCGGCTCGCTGGCGCTGCCCGAGGGTCACGTGGGGGCGGCTCGGGTGTCGGTGGCTCGCCCGCGCGCTGAATCGTGGGAGACTCCCTGCGCCGATAGGTGGCAAACACACGATCTTGAATTCCTAAGACTCTCCACCCACAAACACCTGGTACTTGCATGTGGTTTGTTATTTGTCTTCTAGGGTCTTTATGTTTCAGATTTGTTCTCAGATGAAACTACTGCCGGGACCTCAGATGTAAGTTCACTCCCTTGACTTTGGTGCCATGGGCTCGGCTGGCGCTGGTCACTGGTCGAATGACAACCCAGGAATCACTTGCGTTGGGAGGGGAAACGGGGAGACCTCAGGGGATCGAATGCGCTTCGCTCTGAATTGAAAATCGAGTAGGCATATTACTCATATTTTCTGAGTAAATTACCAGTTTTCTGGTCAATTTACTGTATAGAAAGTGTGTCTATTTTTTTCAGCGTTATTAACAACTGGGGAGACCATTGACTCTAAAGAAATTGAAATAGTGTGTTTAAGGTCCTTTTAAGTTTCCTGAGAGATTCTACCCACCTCACTGAAACTAGATGTAAACACGGATGTTAGCTGAGATGTTTGAATAAGGGGCAGCTCATCTGGACCGCTCCTTCCACGGTGCCACCTGCCGTCCTGCACGTCTGAGGGCCCCGGCCGCCCAAGGTCATGCAACAGGCGTTTAGACCAGGGAGGGCGCGAGCAGCTGTGGAATCCCACATGTAGGGTGCCCCATCACTTTGTTAGCTAGCCTCCCCCAACGCGCACTAGCCCCCACGACGTGCCCGTGCACCGTGACCTTCCGGAAAGTCACCAGCCACGGGGTGGTGGTGGAGCGGGAGCTCGTCCCGGCTTACAGGTTGGCTTCCCCGCCGCTGCCACTGGCCTGCAGCTGCCCAGGCTTCGCCTAAATGGAAGTTATTTCAACGGGATCCCAATGGCTCCAGGTTGCGAAGAAGACCGTTTCCCTCTCGGATCTTTTCCAGCCCAGGTGTCAGTAGCTTTAACGCAGGTCCCCGTGGGTAAGCCTTCCAACGCACTCGTTACTCGGAGAGACTCCGGCGCGAGTCAGTGCCACCACGGTCGCAGGATGCCACGGGCCACTCGGGACGGGGGAGGAGCCTTTGCTCAGACTCCGCGCAGACCGCACGTGAGAGGCACATGGACTCTCCGCGGCCGCCCGACGGCGCTGGAGGAAACTTGCCGGCTGCCACCGCCCAGCGATGCCCACGGTGGGGCTGTGGAGAGGCGGCCGGCAGGTTCGGAGGACTGTCATGTTAGGGGGACTTACCCCTTTTCTTGGTGCCCGTATTAAAGGTGTTTCTCTGCTTTTCAAAAATAGAGAACCTTCCCCTGGAAGTAAGTATTGGTGTGAGTTTATTGAGCAAGGACGTCGGCAGGGAAACGCACGTATGTCAAAGGGGGCTTCTGGAGGGCGGCCGCCCACAGCCAGGGAAACGGGTCCCGCGCACCGTTAGGAAACGATAAGATGAAAATGTAGGAAAGGGCATTTGGGATGTTCTAAGCATGCCCTGTGCTTTCTCCCACTTTTAGCCTAAGATAGGCTAATTGGCAGTAAATCTTTTCCTTCAGCGCCCCCCAAGGCAGGACGTAGCTTAGTGAAGACAAGGAAACATTAATGCTTTATTAGCTTTTAATGGACAACCAGCTTCAAAAATCACAGAAATTAGACGTGAAGGAAAGGGAGAAGCCGGGGCAACAGAGCAGATGTGTGTGCAGCGTTGCCCGTGCGTGACACAGCGACATCTCCAAGCCCAGGGCTGGACCACAGCGGTGGAACCAATACAGCTGCACAGCCGCGCTCACGCCTCACCTTGCAGCAGGGACGCCGGGAAGCCCCTCCCACCCACAGAGGTCACGGAGGACACACACCACTGTGAAATGAACAACAGAAACGAGAAAGGGCAGGAAAGTTGAAGGGAGGGCGGAGCTCTGCTCTCTTGCAACCCGTTTCCCTGTTGAACTGATAGCTATGGAACGAGTCGCCCCAGGACCAGAGGAGTCAAGCCACGTGCCCTCGTCACACGCCAGACGGGCCAGTCCCGGGAGGGCGACTAGACGACTGACAGCCTAAGGTCCTTGCCAAGGAGGATTCAGTAAATTCCAAACCTCAGTGGAAACCAGCCTTCCTGGCGGTCAGTTTCGTACCCCCTACCGTGGTGTGAATGTCACTACATGAGAAGTTTCCAGAGAGGATACCACAGTGTTGGAGAGAATGGACGCCTGGGTTCTCTTCGCAAAGCATGTAGGAAGAGAGAATATTCTCTGGTCCTAGTCTCATCAAGAGATCTTGGTTTTAAATCAAATTTGCTAAAAGAGGAACCAGCCCAGGGTTAAGTAAGTGAGCTTCTATTTACTGGTATCGAGTTATATTACTTATAAATTATAACACTGTAGTTCCAAGGATTTTCAACCACTTGACCAATGTGTACACACGCGCACACGCCTACACACCCACAGACGTGTACACACACACACACAACACTTGCATTCTCTCCCCTGTCCACAGTTCGTTTTTACTAATGGCCAAACTAAATGTGTGTTCAAAAGGTCAAGACACCTTAAAAATAAATACTTGTTAGTTTATAAATATTAGACATCCATCTTTTGTCTTTGATGCAATTCAATTAGTGTTTCAAGTGAATTTCTATTCCTTTCGCCCCCGGCACCTCACCCCCCGCCATCACTTTAAGGAATAAGCCTTGATTGTTTTGAGTAAATACTTCCAAGAACTTTGGTTTTGCTACATTTCTTTTGTTTCTACTGTAACTGAAAAATTGGACCGGAAGTGGTTTTATCAAACAGTTGTCTGCGGAGCGGATCCACTTGTCAGCCTGCTCGATGTGAACAGATATCCGAGAAGGTGCGTGGCTTTTTAAGTCCTGAAATGGCAAGTTCACCAGCCGGCTTCACCCCCGGGCTCCTGAGCAGGGTTGCGGTGGGACAGCAGTGAGTCCACGGCCACCGAAAAGCTTCCGTGGCCTTGAGGAGCTGCCGCAGGCCTGAAGTTGCTGCCTAGGTCCCCTTCAGCCCACGTCCTTTCGCTCCTGGGAGAGCAAGAGCTCAGTTTTGTATTTTACAGGGAAGGCTGACGATGCTTCAGCCGTGGCGGAAAGGTGAGCCCTGCACCTCAAAGTACGAAGTACCAATTCTACAAAGTTACAGCCCACGTCACCCAAGACCTCGACATACTCAGTGAACAGATTTCAGTGACTTAACTCTTATCCCGATTGGTTACAGCTTCTTCATTCCGCCTAGTTGTTCTTTTTCCGGAACGAGTTCAGACTCCAGTTTTAACTGCACCTACGCTGAGAATAGACTTTCAGGTACACCATGTTCTTTTTTAAAAGTAAAACGGTCCACTACTAGCTGGGCTCCCACGAAGCAGCGTTGGCACCGGAGCACCCCAGCCGGCGATCGCGGCTCCCACTGACACACTCTTGCCCATGTGTGTCTCAGTGCCGCCCCCCTGTCAGCCCTGCACGTGGCATCAGTGGGACTATCTGAAACCGTTTCCCAACTCTGCCAAACCCCCTCAGGTCTGAGGTAGTAGCTGTGTGTGAAAACTGGAGAACTCTTATTTTACAGTAAAGACTAAAACCTTTCAGACCAAAAAGCGTCAGTGATGTTCACGGAACGTCGCGGTGCTCGGTCAGGTGCTCTGGCGGCAGTGCGTTGCGAGGCGGCCTGTCCCTCTCTCTGAAGAGCCCTCCCTCTGCGTTAGCGTGAGCGCGGCTGGTGCCTGGGGCCCCGTGTTCCCTGTGCGTGTCCTCGGTGTGCCAGGTCAGGGCCAGCCAGACCGGGTGCCCCCAGCCACCCCTGGAAGACACAACCGCCACAGCTCTGCCTGTGTCTGGCTGTCTGTACTTGACGGTTCACCAGCAAAGGGGTGAAGTCTTGCTAATGAGCTGAACAATTAGGGGCAGCTTTTTAGAGTCTTTTATATTTTAGGAGAATTTTGACCAAAGTCAATTACAGACATAAGTCTCTTTTATGTTCTGGAGTGAATATGAAATGAATTGGGTAAAAGATGACGTTTATGACCAGAAAAGAATCTTTGCTCCCACAGTGCACTTAAAGGGTTCCAGATTTCAGAAATTCAGTCTCCCCTTGGGCGGGGGGGCAGGGGGCGGCAAAACCAGGTCAGGGGACTTTAACTAAAAATTATCTACCTAGTCTTATTGATATTTCAAAAATAAATGTAGTTTTTCTCAAAAACCTTTACAGAAATTCTTGACACTCCAGTCAAATAATATTTCCCTTTGGTAGATTAAAATATTGACACGTGGGTCACAAACATAGTGCTGCTTCTCCCAGCGCAGACACACACACACACACACACACACGCGCGTCTGTGTGAAGGGCATGTCCACAATGGTGCTTTGTCGGCGCCGGGAAAACAGGAACTCGTGCTACGTTTCAACTGTAACTCACGTGTGTTTAAAAAGGCCTGTGAAATAGAGTCTTTACACTGATTTGTGTGTCTGTGATCATAATTAATTCCCATTAAAAAGAGGATAGTGTGAAAATACATTTTGCAAAAAAATCTAGACAAAAGAAAAGCATTTCAAAACCTCTGCCAGAGCTCGCGTGTTCAGACCAGGCCATCTTTCTGGTGGACAAATCAGACTTTCTATTTGCAGTTCTCTTTTCTACTTCCCTTTTTTCAAATAATTTCAGTGTTTTAAAGCACTACCCTCACAGAGTGATAGGCCCAAGAATAGGAAGTGACACTCATGTTTCACCATTTACCTCCTATCAACACTAATGCCAGTGGAGTTTCAACCAGACGTTACCCTGCTGAAAGGAGGTGTGGCTTTACCTGCGTGTTCCATTCACCTGTGTTCCCACTTTCCTTCCGCATGGACAATTGAGAGTTGGTTGTGACTTTATTTCTTGGTGAAAATATTTCCATGTTCATGTTTTTGGTGGCCAGGGATTGCTTTGGTTCAGGAACCAAACTCTTAACGACACAGATAGCATGTGAGCCGCGCAGACACCTGGCCTTTCAGGGAAGTGAGCATGACCTACATCTGTCTAGTGGTTCCATGAGTTTCGTAAATGTGAGTTGTGGGGCTGCTGCACCGATGGGATGGGCTCCGTGCATTGTCTCATCGTCCCTAGGGTGTGTGCTGAATGAAAATTTTTTGTAATTCCTGTTAATATATTGTTGATGTCAGATGTGATGTGATACCGTTGGACTGTCCAAATGTACAACTATTTAATGGTGTTTGTGGAACTGAAATGTCTTAAATGTTGCATGAAATACGTTATAAAATAGATTTTTTCTATTTTCAACACCTCAGAATTGAGGGTTCATGGGCCAATATGTGCAATATTTAATGACTTACTCAGTGTATATAAACTAGTGAAAGTGAATCATACTGAATATGTGAGGTGCTTTGGGTGGCGTATGGCTTATTCCAATTGTTGCCTGTAGCTGTATTTGTCTAGTGGTGCAATTTATAGAGTAAATACCTTGTTGGTGTCACGTGAAACTATTCTGTGCCTACTTCAAAGTACTTTATTTCCAATAAGACCAAACATTTAGTACCTGCAAATATACATCAATTTTTCCCTTTAGAATTGTGGATTTTGTTTTCAAGACGGAATGATTGTTGGTTTATTTTATATAGGTATTTTCTTGTTTAATTCAGAATTCTTCTTTAGCCTCTCTTAAGAGGATAATTTACATGCCTAAGAAAATATATGCACATAAGGAAAAGTCATTTTTATTCTCAGAAATGTTGCTCACATGTTCTATCTATTAGGAATTTTCACTTTTGCATTTGTATGTATACTTTATTGTAACTTGACCTTGTATTTTGTTTGCAAATTTAACACTGTCAACCCTGAGAATGCTAAAATACTTATGTCTTTTTAGCTTGTAGCGAATGTTATATTCATATCAATTCTCAATTGTCCACGCCAGTAATATCGGAGAAAGAGAAGTCAGTCCTCCTGCACGTCGGCGGGTCAGCACAGCCACCCCGCCCTCCAGCCCCGCCGGCGACCCTGCCGTCAGTGGCCTAGAACTTCACTGAGATGCAACATCAAGAAATTAGGCCTGGCTGCTGGGTTACCAAAAACTGCCATCGTTTATTATGCAAAGTTTAAAGCAGGTCGACTTCCTTGAACTCCTGTTTGCCGTTTCAGTTTTTAAGGCAAAGCATCCATCTCAATAGTGTGCTTTGCCTTTTCATTTCCTTAGCAAGTAAACTCTGATACCCTTAGAAGAATTAAGACTCACCCACTCAAAGCGAGGAAGAGCAGCTTTTCAGATGACGTCCTCGTCTGTACATCACATGACGCCTTCGGTTCCCTCCATCTCACTCGCCTGAAAGGGACACGTGAAGATGTGCCAAACATGTTAAATGGTTTGGGCTCCTGCTGGGGACGTGTGGGCCTGTTTTACCTGTGAAAGCCCTGAAATTTGTACTCAGCTCTTAAATCCACTGAAGAAGTCAGGTGTTTAGTGATGGCTTTGTGCCAAATTTTAAAAAATCTAAACAGCCAACAGGAGAATAATAATTTAACAGTGTTTTAATGTTTAGTTAATCATCACACAATCACTGATTACCATGTGCTCAGTGCTAAGCTTAGTGCCTGAAGCTGGAGGGGCCGGGGCAGGAGGGTACAATCGAGGCACGAAGTCATGGCAGGACAGTGGGGGCTCAGAGAACAGAGGGCCTGTAAGAACTGAGAGAGTCAAGGATGACTCCATTGAGAAGTCAGACATGATCCCAGAAAGAATTCGATATGAGGAGACTGTGCCCAGCAAGTAAGTGGAACAGCCACAGTCCGTGCTCTGTGAATGGAAAGACGACAGAGCCAATAGCGATGGAGCACTGTTTTCTCCAGCGCCACCCTGGCCCTGTGAGAACCATCCAGGCACCCCGGTTTCTTTCTCTTTTCGTCCCCACGAGGAAGATGAGCTGTAGCGTCATCATATTTGTCTGTGCTGAGCAGCCCAGGATGTAGCCACGAAACACAAATTGCTTTAAAGCCATGTTAGAAAAGTCGATGCAGACATTTTTCCTGCGCACTGAACTGCAAGGCATTGTTTCGCCCCCCCAGTGAGCAGGCAGATGGGTTCCCCAGATGTTCCCGTAGGTCTGGGTTTCCCGTAAAGTGTGCCGGGACGTACGCAAACGAAGACCTTCCTTTGCAGCCGGGCACTTTGGGCTCCACAGTGACTGCGCTGCAAGCTCTTCAGAAAATGTTGAGTAACAGCAGCTTAATGCTTTCACATCATGGTCATGACATTTAGCTGGAAACTACCACACAGCAAACACTGCAACTGTCCGTGTGTCTGCAGGAGCTCTCGTCTTGGTTTAAAGCTATAAAGTGTATTCACATTATGAAGTTTGAATTCTCTGCATTGAAATTAATTGTGTGAAAATGTATGTGCTCTGTCAGGTATTACGTTGGTACGTGGCTTCTGTATAGAAAGTGGTTTTTGTTCTTTGGCTTTATCTTGTTTTAATTTTTGGAGATTATAATAAATATCTAAGAGAATATATTCCTGAATTTCTAAGGCTTAGTCTGACAATTTCTTGACATCCCTTCAATGTATATTACTTTTCATCCTATGAGGCTTATTTCCATTTCTAATTACCTTTCTCTTCCAGACACAAAACTGGAAAACTAGAGACAGAGAGTGAGTACGTTTTTATTAAGGGCTATTGGTTTTCGACATCTGAATGTGGACTTAGGCTCAGGCGTTCACTCTAAAACTCTCAATCTTTTCAGTTAGGTAACATTTTCTTCCTGAGTGCGTCCCAGTGTCACAGAGCTCTTGGCTGCAGGCTCAAGAATGGCTGTTAAGCTATGACACAGCCAGCACTGCTGACGAAGGACCATATGCCCCTACATCTGAAGTCTCAGATCCCACCATCATTTTGGCTCCCTGCTGGCACCTTGTAGGAGAGGAGCATTTGACATGGACAACGTGTGGGTGGGACGTGCAGGTGCCATGGCTGCATGCCGTGCATGGGGTGTGAAGCTCCAGGGCTGGATGGCTACCCTTGGTCCTGGGGCTCAGTGCAGGGTGAAGTGCCCAGCCATCAATCCATTTGCAGCACAGCAGATCTACTACAAGTTTGTGAGGTCACTCTGTGTTCTAATTGTGCCCCCAGCTCTCTTCCTACCCAGTTTGGTTGAAATATCCCCCTTAGGACCATTTCCAGGATTCTGCACTAAAAATAAGCCAAGTGATAAGGTCCCAGAAATATCCACACTGGTCCACATGGGTCAAAATAGCTTCCTGAAATAAACTCAGTGACCTAGAATTACCTACCTAGGTATATAAAGCCAATAACAAGCAAAGAACCACAATCAAGGAGAAAATAATAAAGGGACCTCCAGTTATATTGTCAATAAATATTTATAGAATGGCTTCTATATGCAAATTTCCTGCTATACATAAAAATACATAAATTCCTGACCCTCAAGAAAATCATATAATGTGATAGAGCATAATGTGTAAGTTCACGTTAATAGATTATCACAGTTTATAAATTCAATATTTCCTAATATTTGTGTAACAAATAATTGTAAATATTAGAGATCTGTTTTATTCTAAAAAAAGTGCACAATAATGACTTTTTGAAATGTTATAAAACACATTTTTAGACACTAGTTCTCTATTCCGGATAAACTGAGGAAGGTATTTCTCTGCTGTGCTCCATTGCGCGTCTTGGCATTAACACCAGAGTGGTGGCCACAGAGAAAGTCTTTCTGGGCTGCCATCCAGTGGGCATCTTAGGAATAACACTTCAGTGGAGCTCACCCGGAGACGCTCCTCTCTGCTTCCATCTAGTGTGCATCTTTTGAATAACACCTGCCAGGTTGTCACCAAGAAAAGCTCTCATGTGCTGGCCTCTAGTGTGCTCATTGGAAATAACATCCGAGTGGAGGTTATAAACAAAGGCTCTAAGACCTTAATAAAAGCCACAAAAACACCTCTGCTCTACCGTCATCTAGTGTGCCTCTTGGGAATAAGACCTCAGTGGGGATAACAGGGAAAAATAATTCTCTGCTGTCCTCTACTGTGCAAGTAGTTTATAACATCTGAATGTGTGTCATGAAAAATTATTCTGTGCTGCCATCCAGTGTGCATCTTTAAAATAACATTGAAAACAGAACAGAAAGAGAAGTACAGAACAGGGAAACAAAATGTACACAAAGAATAGAAAGAAAGAAAAAAGAGAGAACAAACAAGACAGAACAGAATAAGAAGAGAACAGAGAGAGCACAGAGAGAATAAAGAGAACAGAGAGAACAAAATAAAACAAATAAAGGAGAAGAAAAAACAGAAGAAAACAAAAAGAATAAGAAGAGAACATAGAGCAAATAAAGAACAAGAGAGAACAGAAGGAACAGTGAGAAGAAAGAGAAAACAGGATTGAGAGAACCAAGAGTAGAAAGAGAGAATAGAACAAAGAGAAAAGAGAGAGGATGAAGAAAACAAACACTAAAAAGAACAAAGAACAAAAGAGAACAGCTCTTGGATTCACTGATCTTTTGTACTGCTTTTTAGACTTTATTTCATTTATTTCTGCTCTGAGCTTTATTATTTCCTTCCTTTTACTCACTTTGGGCTTTGTTCATTGTTCTTTTTCAAGTTTCTTTGCAGACATTTTTCTGTAAATGTTAGATTGTAAAGTTAGATTGTTTATTTGAGCTTTTTCTTGTTCTTTGAGATAGGTCTGTGGTGCTATGAATTTCCCTCTTAGGATTGCTTTCCAAGTGTCTCAAAGATTTTGGATTGTTTTGCTCTCATTTTCATTTGCATCAAGGTATCTTTTGATTCCTTCCTTGATCTCATTGTTGACCCATTCATTATTTAATAACATGTTATTTAGCTTCCATGTCTTTGTGTGTCTTTCAGTGTCTTCTTGGGATTGATTTCTAGTTTCATAGCACTGTGGTCAGAGAAGATGCTTGATGTGATTTAAACCTTCTTAAATTTATTGAGACTTGTTTTGTGTCCTAGCATGTGGTCTATCCTAGAAAACGTTCCATGTGCCCTTGAAAAGTATGTGTATTCTGCTGCTTTGGAGTGAAATGCTCTGAAGATATCAATTAAATCCATTTGATCTAGAGTGTCGTTTAAGACCACTGTCTCCTTGTTGATTTTCTGCCTGGAAGATCTATCCATTGAAGGCACTGGAGTGTTAAAATCCCCGACTATGACTGTATTTCTGCTAATCTCTCCTTTTATGTCCCTGATTTGCTTTGCATATTTAGGTGCTCCTGTGTCTAGTGTGTAAATGTTTACAAGGTTATATCCTCTTGTTAGATTGTCCCCTTTATCATTATGTAGTGTCCTTCTTTGTCTCTTACTATAGACTTGGTTTTAAAGTCTGTTTTTTCAGATATAAGTACTGCTACCCCAGTTTTTTTCCCTTTCCATTTACATGGAATATCTTTTTCCATCCCTTTGCTTTTAGTTTCTGTGTATCTTTCAATCTGAGATAGCTCTCTTGGAGGCAGTATATATATGGGTCTTGTTTTCTTAAACATTCATCCATGCTACGTAATTTGGTTTGAGCATTTAAGCCATTTATATTTAAGGTGATTATTGATAGATACATATGTAGTGCCATTTTATTGTTAGACTGTTTCCCTCTGGTTTTTTGTTTGTTTCTCTTTTCTTCTTCTTCTTAAAGCAAGTCCTTTAACATTTGTTGCAGTACTGGTTTGGTGTTAACAAACTCCTTTAGCTTTTTCTTGTCTGAGAAGCTCCTTAATTCTCCTTTGATTTTAAGTGATAGCCTGGTTGGGTAAAGTAGCCTTGGTTGTAGGTCCCTGCTTTTCATCACCTTGAATATTTCACACCACTCCCTTCTGGCCTGAAATGTTTCTGTTGAGAAATCAGATGACAGTCTAATTGGTGCTCCCTTTGTATATAACTACTGGCTTTTCTCTTGTGGTTTTTAGGATTGTTTCCTTATCTTTAAGCCTTGCCATTTTAATTATGATGTGTCTTGGTGTAGTCCCCTTTGGGCGCAACTTGTTTGGTACTCTCTGAGCTTCCTTGACTTGTGTGTCTTTTTCCTTCACCAGTTTAGGGAAGTTTTTGGTCTTTGTTTCTTCCTAAGGTTCTCCCTCACTTGCTCACTTCCTTCTGCTTTTCCCATGATGAGGATGTTGTTACACTTCAGGTTGTCCAAAATACTTCTTAAGCTCTCTTCATTTTTTAAAAATTCTTTTTTCTTTTTGTTGCTCTGCCCAGGTGTTTTTTCTACCTTGTCTTCCTAATTACTGATTTGATCTTCTACTTAATCTAACCTACTGTTCATTCCTTTCAGTGTACTATTTATTTGAGATACTGCATCCTTTATTTCTGACTGGTTCTCTTTTTATGGTTTTCATGTCTTTTTTCATGCTGTTGAATATTCTTATAATCATTACTCTAAACTGTCTATTTGATAAATTGTCTCCATTTAATCTAGTTCTTCTTCTGTAGAATTCTCTTGTTCTTTCATTTGGGGATGTTGCTTTTTCTTCCTATTTTGGCAGCTTTTTTGTACTTGTTTCTATATATTGGGTAGGTAGATCTGCAAAGACTCTGGTGCACACCTTTGTCAGATGCTGCTTGTTACTGGCCCTGGCTACCTGATTGGAGCTATCAGTGATCCACATTGTGGTTTCCTCTGCTGGGCCTGTTTGTGTGCAGAAAGAAGCAGGCTGCGCAGAAAGACCACCTTTTACCAGCACTATTCCCAGGGTAGGTCAGCAAAGGTCTTAGAGTTCCCAGAGATCTGCCTTAGTTGTTAAACTAATCACTGATATAGTAGCTTCCAGTAGTACTCAGCAGCTGCTTGGAGTATGTAATCTCCACAGGGTGGGGTAGAGGAATTCCTGAGGGCGGGGCTATTGCTTCCCCTGATGCCATTTGGGGAGGAGTGTTCTGCCTGAGAAAGACGGCTTCAGCAGCATGGGGAGTGACTCAGCACAGGGATCCTGGTTGCTGTTCCTCCAGTTCCCTCCCCAGAGCCACCAGACCCAGTCTCTCCTCTGTCATTTCTAGTCCACTCTGACTGCTGGGGCCCAGCGTAAGTGGCTGTAAATGAAATTTTGTGCATTTACCCTTTAAGAGGCTGTGTCACCAGCCGTCTCTCCCTGAGGAACAGAAACTGTGCTGCTTTTCACGGCCGGATATTTTCTGGGTCCCTTTCCCAGCTGTGGTGCTATAGGCTGGGGAGCCCAGCTTGGGGTTTAGAACCTACTCTTCTCAGGGGGAAACTCCGGGCTGCTGAAATATCCCTCTGCACTTCAGCTGCCACCTGTTGGAGCCCAGCCAGGCCTCTCGTGTCTCCTCCTTACCCCTCTGCCATCTTGAGTCCTTGCTAGGGGGTTTTTAAATCATGAATAAATGATGAGTTTTGTAAAACTTCCTCTGCATCTATTGAGATGATCCTATAAAGTCATCTTGCACACCTGTAATGGAACAGCTTGGTCACTGTGTTCTCTTTATTTACCACTGGAATCCACTTTGATACTGTATTCATGAATGTGATTGGTTTTGTCAGGATTTGGTATAGTGACCTCATAAAATGAGTTTGGAGTGTCCCTGCTTCTTTCTATTCTTTGTAAGAGTCTACATAAAATTTGCATCATTCAGCTGTAAGTATTTCATAGAACTTCTCAGTGAGGACAGTCTGGGTCTGGAGTGTGCTTTGTGGGGAGTTTTAAAATTATAGACTCAATGTATTTAACAGTTATAGAACTGCAGATTTTCAAATTTTCCTTGTGTCATTTTTTGTGAGTTGTGCTTTCCTAGTTATTTGTAAACTTCATCTAAAATTTCAAATTTATCAGTGTAAATATGCTCATACTAGTTTTTTATTTTCATTTTATTGCCTAAATAAATACCTGTAGAGAGGTTACCTGTTTTATTCCACATATTTCTTTCTTTCTTCTTTCTTCTGTTTTTCTTGTTAAGGAGTCATTCATTTTATATTAGTCTTTTCAAAAATACAATGTTTGGCTCTTTGATCCTGCCTATTATATATTTGCTTTTAATTTTTAATTTCTGCCCTTTAATATTTCCTTGCTACTTTCTTTTGTTTAATTTCAGTTTTTCATTTAAGATTTTTGAGGGGGATCTGATTTTTGGTCTTTCTTCTGTTTTTTGTTTTTGTTTTTGCGCTCGCTTGAACAGCTTGTAAAATGAAGTTATGCTAAATTAAGTCATGAATGGGAGAGATGTTCATCTTCCTGCTCATCTTCTTAAACAACAGAGTAATTACTTGTTCTTTTAAATGTTAACAGGAAGTCATTTTCTTGTCATTTCTTTATTTTCAAACTTTCTGTGTCATTTTGTTTCAGATAATTAATTTTAAGCATATGTAGTTGAATAATATTTTATCGAGTCTGCATTTTTTTCTCTTACTAAGACCATTTAACCAGTTTTTATTTATGTGGTTATCAGTGGGTTTTACTGTATGACTTCATCTTGTTTTATATTTCATTTCCTCTGTTTTCATGATTGCTCATTACATTGTTTTATTATTTTTCCTCCAGTGGCTTGCAATTAAGAAGTTATACATCTACCCTGGCCGGTATTTCTCAGTGGATTGAGTGCTGGCCTGAGAACCTAAGGGTGACCAGTTCGATTCCCAGTCAGGGCTCAGGCCTGGGTTGCAGGCCAGGTCCCCAGTAGGGGGTGCACGGGAGGCAACCGCACATTGACATTTCTCTCCCTCTCCTCCCTCCTTTCCTCTCTCTCTGGAAATAAATAAATAAATTATATATATATATATATATTTTAAAAGAAGTTATACATCTATTTGTATTTTTTTTAGGAATTACTCTTAAATTTTTGTTAATGTCTACAATGAATCATTATTTTTATGTTCTCCTGAACAAGATAAGGCCTTTCATTTAACTTTATTCCCCTCATGTCCTACCAGGTTCCCTCCCCCTCTTCACACCAGCACACCTCCCATGTTGAAATCATGGACTTGTTTTAGCTTGAAGTTTCCAGTAACACATTTTTAAATATTTTACATCTTGAATTATTTAGACAAATTTTTCTCCCCTCCATTCTCTCAATTTTCTACATGTGAAACTTGTGAGATGATGATTTTATTGTATTTCATTTTTTTTCTCATAATGGTCCCGTGCATTTTATGTTGTCCACTTAAATTCATTATTTTTGTTTGTTTTGGTAGAGTAAATCTTTAATTTGTTGAAAAGAGATTGATAGGTGGTAAACTCTGAGTCCTAACATGGCTGAACGTGTCTTCATTTCGATCTCACACTTAAATATTAGCTTTTGACTGTGTTCGAAATTCTACATTCAAATCTATTTCTAGCATCACTGCTGCCAGTAAGAAGGGGAAACACAATGTGATTTTTCTTCCTCGGTAGGCATCTGTTTTCTTTCCTTTCTCTCTCCATCTCCTTTTTAAACTGTATAATCTTTTAGTATTTCCCCTTTATCCTCGTTTTGAAATTTCCCAGTGGTGTCTGTAGGTGCTTATCTATTTTTCATTCATTCTGACCAACTCTCAGTGACCTCATTCAGTTCAATTCATGTGTCTCTATTCCACTCTGAATAATTTTATTATTAGAGTTTTTTCTCCTTTATTCTCTCAATTCTCTGTCTATGAAATTCATACCAGAGAGCTTTGAGAATGGTTTGATTATTCAGGAAATAAGTCATTTTTAGCTGCATCTATCTATCTGTTGAGTTCTAAATTTTAACTAGCATGGTTCACATTTCCAAGACCCTGACTTGGTCCCCCTGTCTGCTGTGATCTCTCTGGGTGTTGCTTTAGCTGTGGCAATAAAGTGCTTCATGAAAAAACAGGAACCTGGTCAGTGTCGCCGAGCCTTTCAAAGGTCCTGAAAGCGGCACAATCGCAGCCTGGACCTCGGTGAGGAAAGTGACACGGCCAGACGGGTCGCCATTCAAAAAAAGAAGCCCCATCAAAGGTACAGTTAGCTACCTTGAGGTTCGCTTTAGCTGAAGCAACAGGGGACTTACTCTGTTCCCCCCAAATACAGCAAGTAAGCCACAGGCACATCGTCTGAAATGCTGTGGGCACCTCACACGGCCACTCGGGCTGGTCACAGCAGTCAGGCCCCTAGGTGTAGTCTGCTCCTTGTTATGAAACCAGGATGTTCATTTTTGTTCAAAAAATGGCCCAGAAGTCAGTTCAGCTGCTTTTAATTCATAAAATGGATTTAAATTTAGCTGAGAACTAAAGATATTAATTGCAGTATTGTTTATACTAATACAAGTTGGAAACAATCGAAAACAAATGGCCAGAGAAGGGAGAAGAAAACCAGTCCTGGTGCATCCAGTCGGACAGTGCTGGGCAGCCTTACGGACGATTGCTGCCCAGGGTCGGAGGCGTACGGGGGCGCGGATACAGAAGGGCCACTGGAAACCAGGGCGTGACATTGTGCCCTGACCACCATTACAACTGTGCACACATACGATATACCTGGAAATAGGAAAACATAAAAAGACAAAAGAGATGTTAGTTGTGGTAATGAACTGGGATACTTTTTAATGGGGGAATTTTCTGTTTGCTTTTCGTAGCCAAATTTTTGTAATATGAGGTTACTTTCAAAGAACTGGATAGTTTAAAACCCTGCTCAGCGGCCAGAGCCGGGGTGGCTTTGCGAATGGCCCGTCTCTGAGCTACTTCAGCTTCTACTTGTGCTTTGGGCTTTCGCTGCTTTTTTTGCCTCTCTTGCCCCATAGATCACATCCAGTGTGCTTTTTATACGTCAAAAAGCCTTCCAAATTTTTGGTCTGGCACTATGACAGATTTATTCTCTTCAAAATTATAATTGCTGCCATTTTATACATGGCACTTAGAAGGTTTGGACTTAGAAGAAAGTGATGTTTTATACGTCATTTTGTTATATCTCATTCATTTTATGTTAACTAATCAACAATTATGAAGGCATGCTTATTCATACCTTTATTCTCCTAATATTATTTCTCCCATAAATCTTTGTTTTCTTATTTTTTAATTAAATTTATTGGGGTGACATCAGTTAATATGATTATATAGGATTCAAGAGCATGTTTCTATGATACCTGATCTGTGTATAGCGTTGTGTGCCCACCCCCCAAAGTCAAGTCTTCTTCGGTCACCATGTGTTTGACCCTCTTTACCCTCTACTGCCCCCCTTCCCTCTGGTCACCACCACGCTGTTGTCGTCTGTGTCAGTAAGTGTTTTGTTTGTTGTTCCTGTTTGTTCATTTCTTGCTTGAAGTTTTACATCCCACATATGAGTGAACTCATATGGTTCTTAACCTTTTCTGTCTGACTCGTTTTGCTTGGCATGATATGTCTTATGCGATTGTATTTGGAAACTTAGCCCGTGAGGCTGGGCATAGAACATTTTATGTTATGTCTAACTAAACGTCATGTGAAGATTTATCTCTGTCTTTCACCATTTCTTGCCTCCTAGAGGTAAATAAGCTTCACGTTACCCATGGCGCTGACTACGGGTCTAGAATCTCACTCTCCCCTCCACGCAGCTCGGGTCAGGGGGTGTCGAGCAGCGACTCGAACACCGTGTTGGAGGCCCTAACTCGTGGGCTCCGCCTCCAGCCGAGGCTCCGGCGTACGGACCCACTTCGCCTGTTTTACTTGACTCGATGCGTGTTTCGGGGTGCACCCCTCCACGCGGGCCAGCGTGGACCCCTTCGTTATAAAGCATCAAACCCAGTGGGCAAATATTCACGGCCGACTAAATCATGGGTTATTAAGATGCTAGTCCAATAGCTGTCCACCTCGTAAAATGTGGCTAGTGGGAGATTTAAAGTCACATACGCAGCTCACATTTATAGCTTGCATTATATTTCCATCAGACTGAGTTAGAATAGAGCGTCCAGAAATAGATCCATACATAGATGGTTAATTAATTATTGGCAAAGACGCCAAGGCAAATCGGTGGGGGAAAAGCTTTGTCTCTCCCTCCGCTGCTTGAAGAGAAGCATAAGTTTCGGGCCCTTGGTGGCCCTTCGTTCACTACAGGACCCCCACGGGCCGGCCCCGCCTCGGCGTCGGTCGCTCCACTCCGCGGGGCGCTCAGGCTCAGACGAGGACACTCCCCTGCCTTGGAGCTGTGGCCTCTGGGGAGAGACGGTGGGCGCTCATTCAACTGGGTCACGCGTGTTGGTGGCCGTGACAGAGACCACGACAGAGGAGGGACAGCGTCAGGGCGGCGCTCGCCGGCGCACGCGGTGCTCGATGACGCGGCCCACGGGAGGCGGGCGGCTGTGACCGAGCCGGGGACCTGCACCCGCTGTTCCGCAGACACGGAGGCTCTGCGCCTCCCGGACAGGCCCCCGGGCACGAGCGGGGCGTGGGTGCAGAGAGCCAGCGCGCTCGGACGGGGCCTCCGAGGAGTCGAAGGGGCGCGGGGGCCGACCGACGGCCTTCCGACCCTGGGCGCGGCCCCGTTTCCGCGCGCCTTTTCCCAGAGGGTTTCGGCGCCTCAGCCTAAGGCCTTCGCTCGCGGGGAAGCTCGGGTTTTCCCCAGGGCGGGAGGCGGTGCTTCCCCCAGAAATACGTATTGCGCGCGCGCCGCGCCGGGCGCTGTCCTGGGTGCTGGAAACGCAGCCGGACGCAGACCCAGCCCCTTCCCGGGAGCTTCAGGGCGGGGCGCGGGGGGCTGAGCAAACAGGCCTCGAGGCCGCAGGGCGCCGGGCAGTGACGCGGTGGGGACGGGGGACAGGGGATTAGACCTCAGGACGGTAAGGAAAGCCTCTCGGATGCAAGGACATCTGAGCGGAGATCAGAAGGAAGTGATTAATTTCAGGGTATTGATACATCTGGACTCCGTGCCTTTACATTCTACACCAAGAGTTTCCACTTGCAGCAGCGCGTGTGCAGGAGACAGCACGCCTGGCGCTTGTGTTCCGCACACCTGGCTCCGGCCACCTGCACCTGACGGAAGACCACGCGTTTGGTCTGACCCCAGACCCCGACAGGACCAGTGACCAACGGGGCTTGTTGCAGCCCCCTGCGCACACCCCTGTGGGTTCATTCGGCTGTACCCACAATGGTGGGGGTCAACCCAACATGGGCACAGCCCCAGGACCGCCGTCCAGCACTGAGCCCCTGCATGTGCTCGGTGCGTTTCTTCCTGGGCACAGGCGCCTCGGCCTGCACTTGACTAGACTCAGCTTTACGTTTTGTTTAAGCTCCGGCGATCGTGACTTACTCCTCGGTGACATCTAGTCAGACCTAAATAAAGGTACGAAGATATGAAGAGTCAAAGATGGGAAAAGTCATTTTTATTTGTCTGTGAGGCCTTGCATGTGTGAGCGTAAGTTTAATTTTGGTTTATTTGTTTTCCAAGGACTCTAAGCATTCTTCCCTCCCATTGCTGATCTCACTGGAAGTGACACCGGGCCCCTCACGCCATCGGTGGCTTTAGCCCGAGGTCACACCGTGACTCATGACCACAGGTGGAAACCACTCTCAAAGCTTTTCTAAGTGGTTCTTTCACACAGCAGAAGGCCAGAAAAATCACTGTGAAGCCCAGAAAGTGAGACTGAACTTATTTTCTGTAGCAGATGAACCGCAGATGAGATTTACGCTGTCCTTTCAGCTGCCTGGTTGCCTAAGGAATGTTATTTTCGTGTAGATCGAGTGTCCAATGTGCTATTCTGGACACTCAGCGAATGAAAACGTATGAAACTTTTACTCAACAACTTTTATTCATAATGCCGACAGTTACAGCTAACATAGTGTCATCATTCAAGCACGTTTTGTCTTCATATTCTGTAGCGTTATATTAATTCAATTTCATAAAGACAGAACATGACCATGAAAAACTGACGTTAGTGCACTGACATTACACGTTACAGTTATTGTGTCACGTTATAGTAATGGGACGGCTTGTCCACCTCAATCTCCGGAGGTGTAGCTTGAGATCAGACTGAAGGAGGAGAACCCCCATTCGATTGTTAAAATAGCTGGGATTTCACCCACTGCAACGTTGCTCATTAATGAGGTGAAACTAGGTCTCTCGAGCTTTAAAGTGCACCCTGGTCCCGCGTCACACCCCAGTCCCTCCTGTTCACCGTCTCTCCTTCCCTGCACCTGGGAACTTCCCGGGATGCTGGCAGCCTGGGGCTCTTTATTTCTGCTAATTTTTGTTTAGTTTTGAAAGGAGCCCGTTCCAGCCACGACACCACTTTAGACTGAGCAAAACAAGCAGTTTTATTTTTGGTTTTTTGGGGGGCTGCATTTGAAACCACTATTTAATAAACACACGGGTGTTACTCTGTGTCACACACTGCATGTGGCCACTGCCACTGACCACAGGAGGCTCTTTCCCTAACCCCCTTCCTGCAGGTCACCAGTGCTCTGGCCTTGTCACCACACTTGTGACCTAGTAATCTGCATTTCCTTAGTGATTCCTGAAGGCAAAATCTTTTCGTGGGCTTATTGGCCATTTGAATACCTCTCTCTCTCTCTCTCTCTCTCTCTCATTGTTGTTCTATTACAGTTGTCCCAATTTTCCCCCATTGCTCTCCGCTGACCCTCCCACCCCCTTGCTCCCACAGTCAATCCCCATTTTCTTTTTGAAATGTTTTTAGTCTTGGGAAATGTTCCTTGTATGCTTCAAAATTGCGGGTGTTCTGCAGTTTTGGGTGAGATGCTCTGTAAATGTTAGGTGGTCCAGTGGGTTCATAGTGCTGTTTGTCTTCTGGATCCTTCCGATTGCTGGAAACTTCATCCCTCCTTCCCTCTGCGCACAAGAACGAAACCCTGTTAATGGGTTTCCTGAAACACGCTTCTGACCACGTGGCACCTGAATTGTGGGCCCTGCCAACTCACGTGTGACGAGTTGGGCACAGAGCACATTCCAGAGAGCAAGGGGCATCCGGGACCCAGGACCGCAGCCACTTCGGAGCCGGTCTTGGCGTCCAGACCACTTGGCTGCAAGCCCAGCTGTTCCGCGTGAGCGGTGTGGCCCCTGCTTGTGTTCGCTGGGTGGACAGAGGGCGCTGCCACCTCCATCGCGCTCAGGGCACGTCTCCGCTCAGTTTATTCTTTCAGTTCTCTCCTGGTCTTTCCACCGCGGGGAACGTAACTGGCTTCCCCCTGTGGGGTCCAGGTGAGCACACTAGGTCGTGGGTACTAGTTTCTGTGGCCACTGTAACAAATCACCACAAACCAGGGGGATCAAACAACAGAAGTCGATCACCCAGGGCTCTGGGTAGGAGGGCGGACGGGGTCTCCCGGGCTAGCACCACGTGTGCCCAGCGTGTTTCCCTCCAAGGCTCCAGAGGGCATCCATTTCCCGCCTTTTCCAGACTTGCGGCCTCCGGGCCCTGCTTCCCCTCACCTCTTCCCTGACCCTGACCCTCCCGCCTCTCCTTCCCCAGCGTTGCTGAGACAGGACTGACGGGTAACACTGTGTGTGTCCACGGGGAGCAACGCTACAATCTGACACGTGAACGTGCTGCTAGATGATGCCACAGTGAGGCTGTGAGCACCTGTCACCTCCTGCCACCGGTGGTTTTTCTGTGGTGACAGTGTTTAAGATCTGCTTCCTTAGTGACCTTCCAGTGAGCTCACGGTGTTATAACTGCAGTCACCATGCAGAACTCACCCATTTGTAACTGGAAGTCTGTCCCTGTCCCTGCCCTCCCCCACCGCCCCCCGACCCTGCAACCCCCAGTCTACTCGCTGTTCCTGTGGGTGTGTGTTTGCAGCTTCCATATACAAGTGAGGTCAAGCAACACATGTCTTCCTCTGGCCCATCCCCTCGAGGGCCATCCATGTGCTGCAAGTGGCAGGATGCCCTCCTTCCTCACGGCTTCACCGTGTCCCATCACAGACACGCGGACAGCTCCCACGCTCCCCTCCCACTCATCCGTCTGCAGACGCGGAGGCTGTTTCCGTGTCTTGGCTCCTGTGGACTGTGCTGTGATGAAGGTGGGGGTG
>PVJD01007661.1:56134-81338 GCA_004026545.1 Mormoops blainvillei | reverse complement strand
GCACCCATCTGGCAACCACCAAAATGTTCTCTGTTTCTATGATTCTGTTTCTATCCTCCTTGTTTATTTTGCTTTTTAGAAACAAATGTTGATTGATATGTATTTACTGCCATATTATTGTTCATATTTTTGATCTTCTTCTTCTCAAAGAAGACCCTTTAACATTTCATATAATACTGGTTTGGCGATGATGAACTCCTCTAGCTTTTTCTTTTCTGGGAAGCTTTTATCTGACCTTCAATTCTAAATGATAGCTTTGCTAGGTAGAGTAATTTTAGTTGCAGGTCCATACTTTTTATCACTTCGAATATTTCTTGCCACTCTCTTCTAGCCTGCAAAATTTCTTTTGAGAAATCAGCTGACATTTTATGGGAGCTCCCTTGTAGGTAACTAACTGCTTCTGTTGCTGCTTTTAAGATTCTCTCTTTGTCCTTAACCTTTGGCACTTTAATTATGATATGTCTTGGTGTGGGCCTCTTTGGGTTCACCTTGTTTGGGACTCTTTCCACTTCCCGGACTTGTATGTCTATTTCCTTCATCAACTTAGGGATATTTTCTGTCATTATTTTTTCAAATAGGTTTCCAATTTTTGCTCTCTCTCTTCTCCTTTTGGCAACACCATGATGGGAATGTCAGTAAGCCTGAAGTTGTCCCAGAGGTTCCTTACACTATCCCCATTTTTTTGGATTATTTTTTTCTTGTTGTTCTTCTGATTGGGTGTTTTTTGCTTCTTTATATTCCAAATTGCTGATGTGATTCTTGGCTTCATCTATTCTTCTGTTGATTCCTTGTAAATTGTTCTTTATTTCAATTAGTCTATCCTTTGTTTCTCACTAGATTTTTTTATGCTACTGAGGTCCTCACTTAGTTCCTTGATCATCCTTATAACCAGTGTTTTAAACTCTGCATCTGGTAAATTGCTTATCTCCATTTTCTTTGTTTCTTTTTCTGGAGTTTTGTTCTGTCCTTTCATTTGGGCCATGCCATATTTATTTGTCTCTTCATTTTGGCAGCCTCCCTGTGTGTGTCTATGTATTAGGTAGAACTGCTACGTGTCCTAGGCTTGGTAGAGAGGGCTTATATAGTAGGTGTCCTGTAGGCTCCAGTGGCACAGCCTCCCCTATTACCCAACCTGGGTACTTAAGATGCACCCACCATGTGGGCTGTGTATACCCTCCTGTTATAATTGAGCCTTGATTGGCATTGCTGTGTGACCCCAGATAGAACACAGCCACTACCTGTGTTCTATCTGGGGTCACACAGCATAAGCTACAAAGTAATCTGCAGATGGTTGTAGCTTGTGCTCATCCTGGAGGTGCCTAGGTGAGGCCACGCTGTGAACCAAGGCTGTTTGAAGCTGGTGCTGAGCTGAGGCAACTTAATGAGAGATATGGGGCTCACTGAAGCCAGATGCTGCTTGTTCGAAAGAACTTAGGAAAATCTGAAGCATGGACCAAGATAAGATATTCCTATGGAACAGCCACCTGGGGATAGTTTGGATGGGCCTGAAAGTTGGGTAGGGCCAGGCCTCAAAAAAATCACCAGCATAGGGCAAACAGAAGGAGTCAGGTTTATAGAGTCTCAGATATGGTACCTGCTTGCTGGCTCTGTGACCCTATAGGGGTAGGGCTCAGAAAAAGAACAATGGTCTCTGCCAGTGCTTCTGTCTGGGAGAAAGCTTCCCCCCCAAGCTTTTGCCTATACGCTGAACAATACAGTTCCTCCCCATTTGTATCTGATGCCTTTCAATCTGCTGCCCATGATGGAATCAGAAGGCGTGAGTCCAAGTAATTCTGTGCATGGGCTCTTTAAGAGGAACTGCCTGAGGCTCTGGCAGTTTCTGTCTTTCACAGCCTCAATCCCTGCTGGTTTTTATAGTCAGAAGTTATGGGGACTTCTCTTCCCTGTAACTGATATGGGGGCTGGGACCCCTTCTTCTTCAGATACTCCTCCTGATTTTTATCCACCACACACAGGTGTGGGACCAGCCCGTTCCTCATCTCCACCCCTCCTATCAGTCTCTGTGTGGTTTCTTCTTTAATTGCATTGTTGTAGGACTTCCATTCAATTTGATTTCTGATGGTTCTGAATGATGGTTGTTCTATAATTTAGTTGTAATTTTGATGTGGTTGTGTGAGGAGGCAAGCTGTGTTTACCTATACCACCACTGTGACCGGAAGTCCAAAGCTGCTCTGTCTTTATGTTGCAAATTAGGATTTTGGAATAGTTGTATCTGTTACCATGAGCTTGTCAGCATCCCAAAACTTAAAGACTTTCTGATTAAGTCAGTAATGATAATAAATGCACTTTTTAATGATATATTATAATGAAATGTATCTACATTAGGAAGATCTGCATAATCTTCAACTTAGTAAAATAGTATTTTCCAAATGATCAATGTATGATGTTATAAAATCATGCATGGGTAAAAGATACATTCAAAGTGTAAGACCAATAGATTTTAATGCATCAGAGTATGAAAAGTTCATTAATATGGCTTCATATTCCACAGTGCAACAAATATTTAAGGAACTATCACTTGTTACATTTTGGTATAGTATCTGAGAAAAATAGCCAACAAAAATCTGAAAAAGGCTATTCAAATACTCCTCTGTTTTGTACTTTATACCTTTGAGAGGACAAATTTTCTTCATACTCTTAAACTAGAAGAACACATTGCCACAGAATGTAGATGATGATGTGAGAATCCACATATCTTCAGTTGAGCAACAAACAGAATATGGACAATTAGGAGTCCCATAATGTAGTAACCCAGCTAGGTAAACACCCACTAGTTGATAAGAAATGCCCATGAACAAAATAATTCCAATTAGCTTTTCATGCCTCTCCCTTAAATATTAGTAGAGATCCAAGGATCATTTGACATTTAGAAAAACCTTTAATGTAAAAGACAGAAACCAAAATAAAGAAATGGGGAAGGATGGAAGAACATGAAGGACAAAATGTTTAATTCAGAAACTGTAAGAAAACTGTGAGGAAGGGAGGGATGGAGAGGAAGAAAGGAAGGGAGAGAGAAGAACAAACAAAATTAAATAATTAAAATTGATATCCTCAGAGAAACAAGAAAAGAAGCTATAAGAAGCCATAAAGAAGTTCTGAGGAATAACAAGAGCTTTTGGAAATTAGAAATATGATAAGAGAAATGAAAATTTAGATGATTAAGGGAACTTATGAGAAAACAGAAGAAAAAGTAAAGGAGAGAAAATACATAAAAATTAGAGTACTGTTTGAGAAGTTCTGATAGCTGACTAATAGAAGTTCCAGAAAGAGAGAGCACAGAAAATAAAAGAAAATAATCAAAGAAAAAATTCATAAAAAATTTTCTAAAGTGAAGAGCATGAATTTCAGATTGATAGGGTCCACAACATACCTACTGAACAGAATAAAAAGAAGAATCACATAAAGGATCACTTGGGACAAGATCTTAAAAGCACCAAGATAGAAAAAACAGGGCAAATAAAAGACCTGGAAGTTAAAAAGGCATTCGATTTCTCAATAGTTAGAACGAGAGCTAGAACAAAATGGAAGAAAACATCAAAAATCGAGGGAAATCTTTATGCTGCCAAAATATAAACCAAACTCTAGTACAAGGTCTGAACATATTTACCTCTCATTTATCTTTTCTCAGGAATTTCCTGGAAAAATATGTTCCACCAAAATGAGGGAGTAAAACCTCAAAAAAAAAAAAAAAAAAAAAAAAAAAAAAAAAAAAAAAAAAAAAAAAAAAAAAAAAAAAAAAAAAAAAAAAAGAAAAGGAAAGAAAAGAAAAGAAAAGAAAAGAAAAGAAAAGAAAAGAAAAGAAAAGAAAAGAAGGAAAAAAAAAGGCATGGATCCAACAAATAAGAGAATCAAAGGAATCCCCAGGCTGATGGTGAAGGGAGATCCCAGGCCAACAGCTGTGCAGGAAGGACAGAGATCAACCAGTCCAGATGGAACTAGAGAGGGCCTGCTCCAGGAGAATCTCCAAGGACAAGATGAAACTGATGGCTACCTGGGGTGTTTGCAGGGAGAGATTTACCCCTCTGGTACAGAGTTAGGGATAGATTAATAGGAACTAGGCAAATGAAAAGACAGCTATTAATTCCAGGGAAAGCAAAAAGTTGTGAAAGAAAATGTAATCATAGCACACCATATTCTCTGCCAGGAATCAATCATATTTATATAGTAATAAAAATGTGAGCACTGAATTCTGATCTCACCAATACTTAAGATGTAAAATGTTGGAGGACAGGCAAAGGTCTGTTCCACTGTGTGAGGAGTTAGGAAAATAAGAGAGCTAAATTCTCATCTTCCATAGTAGGAAATTAATAGTCATATTTGAATTGGGAAAAAAATGAAGGAACAGCAGCATTAGACTGTTATTTAGAAATATGAAAACAAGCATCAGGAGTGGCTTAAATTGTGATGATTGCTTCTAGAGAGTGGGAATCGGAGGTGGGAGGGGTGGAGATGGGTACTGATGGTTTCTATTATAAAGGAAAATGCATTACATGCTTATTGCAGAAAAATTGGAAAGTACAGAAAAGTAAAAATGAGAACAAAAGAGTCCCTGGAATTTATGCATCTAAAGATTAACACTATTAATCTATTAGTGCCTTTTCTTTGAGTTTATGTGCATTTTGTATTATTGAGGTATGACGTGCATATTTTATATTTTACTTTATTCACTTGACAAAAGCATTTTCCCATTTATTGTGCTTTTCATAAATATTTTCACAGCAATATATTACTTCATAATGAATAACATTATTTCCTTAGGTATAACAACTTAGGTCCATTTCTTAATATTTTGTTATGAAAAATTTCCAACACAGTCAAGCGGAAAGAATTATATAGTGAAAACCATGTATCTACCAACATAGTTCTACAGTTACTCCTTTGCTATACATCCTCTATCACACATTATCAATCTATCTATCCCCCTGTCTGTTCACAGATCTGTTTTGTGCGCTGAGGCATGTCAAAGCAAGTTGCAGACTTCATACACTTCACTCTAATCAGTTCATCAGGCATACTATTAACTAGAGCTCAGTGTCTCTTCATGGTTATTTTTCTTAAGTTTTATGTATGATGATATGCACAAATAGTAAGTGTATCATTTGATGAATTTTGACAAGTTCAAATCCAGTGTACCCCACATTATAATCGCCCCAGAATACTCCTTCATTCACCTTTTCCTCTCAATCCATATCCCTATCCCCTATACCCAAAGGGACACAGTCAATGTTCTAATTTTAAAACTCTATTCCAGAACCTCATGTAATTGGAATCATACAAATGTGCTTTTTTTAATGTAAGGTTTTTTGCACTTAGCATGATGATTTTGAGATGCATTCATTTGTGGAGTGTATCATTAGTTTGTTCTTGTAATGTTCCTTGTTTTGAAGTCTATTTCATCTAATTTTAAGATAGCTTCACCAGCTTTTTATGATAACCACTTACATAGTATGTCATTCCCGTCCTTTTATTTTCAGTTTATCTGTGTCTTTATATTTGAAGTTTGTTTGTTATAGGCAGAGTATAATTGGGTCTTCTATATTATCTAGACTGACAATCTTTATGTTTAATTATATCATTTAGAATAATTACACTTAATTATTGATATGATTGTGGTTAGGTCTACCATTTTGCTATTTGATTTCTCTTTCCAGTTCCTTTTTTTGTTCCTCTGTTCTTCCTTTCTTGATTTTTTGAAGTTAATTCAGTATTTTTTAGTATTCTATTTTAATCCCAATGTGGCTTTTTAGTTTCAAGTGATTGCTCTAGGATTACATATTGCACCCTTACTGACCACAGTCTTTTTAGAGTAAATATTGTACTACTTCACATAAAAAAATCTTGCAACAACATAATTCCATTTGCTGCCTCCTCCTTTTCTCATCCTTCGTGGTATTACTGCCAGGTATTTTTATATCTATATGTGTTATAAACTCCATAATACAATGTTATATTTTTGCATTAGAGTCAATTACTTTTAAAGAAATTAAGAGGAAAAATGTAGCCTTTCATATTTATTCACACATTTACCATTCCCTATGCTTTTCATTATTCTTCTTTTGAGATTCAAGTTTCCTTCTGATGTTACTGCCTTTCTGTCTGGAGACTTCCTTTAGCATTTCTTATAGCACAGGTCCACAGGCTTTCATTTAACACAAATATCTTTATTTCAGTTTCATTAAAAAAAGACTTTTGCTAGATATAGAATTCTGGCTTGACTTTTTTTCTTTAGTACTTTAAAGATGTTCCATTACCACTGGTTCTCATTGCTTCTGCTGTCAAGTTAGCTGTCAGCTATGTCATTGTTCTGAGTGTCATTTTTGTCTGAATGCTTTGAAGAATTCCTCCTAAACATCTTTCCTCAGAAGTTTGACTTTGATATGCCCAGGCATGACTTTCCTTATGTTTGTTCTCCTTAGGGTTTGCCTAGCTTCTTTGTTCTGTAAGTTAATATTTTTTACCAAATTTGGGAGAAGTTCAGCTTTTGTTTCTTCAAAAAAAATTCTGCTGCTCCATTTTCTCTCTCTTGTCCTCTGGTCTCTAAGTACACACATATCAGACCAGTTGATATTGTCAGTAAGGTTGCTGAAACCTTATTTTTCCCCAGTATTTTTCCTCTGTTCTTAATTGTATAATTTTTATGGATCTGTATGTAAGTTCAACAACCTTTCTTCTATAGTTTATAATCTCTTGTTAAGCCTATCCAGTGAGTTTTTTATTTCACTTATTCTTTTTATTTCTTTAAGAATTTCATTTGTTTTTTTTTTTACACATATATTGTTTCCATTTCCCTGCTGATATTTTCCCATGTAGTCAATCAATATAGGTTTTCCCTTAATTATTTGAATATATTTGAAATAGCTTCTTTAAAATCTTTGTCAGCTAATTCTATTATCTGGGTCATCACAGGGTTTCTATTTATTGCTCATTGTCTTGGCCAAGGGTCACATTTTCCTATTTTCTTTGCATGTCTAGTAATCTTTTAATTATGTAATGAAAGTGTGGATGATATGTTGTAGAGAGAGAAAAGTGTTGATTTTTGATCTAGCAGGAGGTTGGGTGAATGGCTGGCTGATCATCTTTTTCCTGTAGCAGCTTCAGTTTGCATGTTTTTAGGGTAAGTCTGTTTTGGTTATACGTTGTACTTAGAGAAAATCCTTAGTCCTGGGATGCAGACTGTACTCCTGAGGCATAGCTCTTTCGGTTTTCACTGGAAAGCACAAGGTGTTTACCAAGCCCCTCTTAATTTGTAAGATTCAAATTACAGTCTCAGCCCCTCCTGTGATAGCAACTGAAATCTTTGTTTAACTTTTTCAGGTTTTCAGCTGTTGCCTTTGACCAGGCTTCTTTGAGTCTCCCTTGAAAAAGCCCATTTCAGGGATCAGGCAAAGATTTGAAGCAAATTCATACGCATATTTGGCATTTTGCTCCACAGCTCCTTCTTTCTGAGATTTCCATCGTTTCACTCCTTGTTCTGAAACTTCAAACCAACATAACCACGTGTTCCCTGTGGCTTCTAGTCGCCTCGCACTGCAAGGTTTGTTAAGTGAGCACAGGCCTCACCAGCGCCATCCGCTTCTTTCAAGGGTTGAATAACGTCTGGCTTTTGCCTCCTTTTGGTCACTCTTCAGTGTGTGTGTTCTGTCCTGATTTTTCACTGATGTCTGATAGAAGCTACTCCACTATTTCTGTAACCGCAACTTCATCTCACTAACTCTTACTGGCTCTTCTGCACGGTTTGGTGGGCAGTACCAATCGTTAGGTCATATAGATTGGTCTTCAAAATCTAAGAGCCTGAATTTTCAAATAAAAATAGTCTAACTATATAGATATGCTTATTTATGAGGTTGGACTCAGAGTTCTAGTTGTTCAGTCTCCAAGATCAGCACCCCAGTATTAAATTCATTCTTTTGCATACCTATATATAGGTATATATGAAGCATTAAAATGCATTAAGACTTGGAATTTATTTATAAAAATTTTGTATTTATTCTTACATATTTAAACTTCAGTCACCTTCAAAGTACTCTCCATTTGATGCAGTACACCGATCGATATATTTTTTTTCCACTGCTCAAAACAGTTTTTGAACTCATCAATTTTGATGCCTTTTAGTGCTTCCGCAGTTTTTTGTTTCACCTCTTCCATATAGACAAAACGCTTCCCTTTGAGGACTCTTCATTGAGGGAAATAAACAAACAAAAAAGTCGCTCAGGGCAAGATCAGGTGAAAATGGAAGGGTGGGGCATGGGGGTCATGCTGTTTTGGGTCAAAAATTGCAGAACACTCAGCACAGTGTGGGCAGGTGCGCTCAGAAATCACCCAACATAAAGTGGGCAAATGGGTTGAATCTTCAAAAAAAAAATTCACTGAAGCAGAACAGCCTCTTACAACAATGCCAGCTGGTACAGTGGTACAGACGGGTTCCTAGAACACTCACCAAGTGGGGGAGACCTGTACTACAAGGGACCTGCCCTGCAGAAGAGAATTCCCCTTTGTATTGACGATTCTATCTTAACGAATTTTTTTCCTGAAAATGTCTCTCGATTTTCTTTACATTATTAAGAAATTTAAACCTCAGCATTTCTTAGGATTAGAGAGTTCTCCTGGCCAGGAGTTTTTGGAATTGTTGCATGACTCTTCCAAGTCTTGACTGGAAACTATAGATGGAAGGAATAAATGGCAGATTCCACGGGCTACTTGTTGTCCTCAAATGAGTACTGATCCCAGAGTCAAAAACAAAATCTGTTGCCTGTTTCAGGGGTATTTTTAGAGTAATTGCAAACATATGATCTTTATGTTGAGAGAATGGACAATATTTTTAAGTAGCTAATGAACAAAACATATTTATAAAACAATGTATTCTTGCGTTATAAAAATAAAAATACTGTGTTTACTTCACTCCATTTGCACTATAAAGAGTGCCTCTCTAGGGAAAAAAGCTTTCTCTGACCCTCCCTTTCAGCCATGATAACTGACCAAGCTTACATTCTGACGCGTTAGGGTCTGCACACTTATCTCATTATTTCTCCCTACAAACACTGTAAATTCTTCAAGTTTCATTCTTTGTGCTACATTATCCAGATAGTCTTTGGTGAGGACACTGAAGAGGATTTGAAGTCCCCTACTAGAATGTAATACTTGCAAGTAAAGGATCATTTCTTGTTATTGAAGGATTAATAGTTAAGAGAACAGCCCTTACAGTGAGACAAACCCAAACTTCAAGTCCAGAATCTGCCACTTCCTGTGCAATCTTTGGATTTTCTACAAACTTCTCTACGTTGTAGATAAACAGAGATGAAACTAGTCCCTACCTCATTCGGTTGTTGTGAGGATCAGATATGGTAAGGCATATAAAAGTTCGTGACAGTTTCTGCCACACTGTTATTATCATTGTCATTGTAGTTATTTCCCTCCAAAATAAATGCCCAATAAACAATTGCCAAAATGGATGACTGGGTGAAAAAGGTGAAGGGATTAAAAAACACGAATTGGTAGTTACAAAATAGTCATGGGGATGTGAAGTACAACATAGGGAATATAGTCAATAATATTGTAATAACTAAGTATGGTGCCAGGTGGGTACTTAAAATATCAGTGGGATCACTTTGCAGATCATATGATTGTCTAATCACTATGCTTTACACCTGAAATTAATATAAAATAACACTGAATGTCAATTGTAATTGAAAAATAAAATTTTAACAAAATCAGAAACTGAGTTTTATAAAGATTTGCAAAGCTTACAGAGATAATACCTGAAAGAACTGTGATTCGAACCCAGACCTTCTGACAATGAGGCTCATGTGTTCAACCACTAAGCCATGTGGGTGTCTGGTTCCAATACGCCACTTTTAAGTAATTAACAAAATGAAAGTGCTGTCTTAAAACAAAAACAATTGCCTAAATAAGCACTTGTTGAATTAAATAAGTGCTGTTTTGATGGAAGAGAAAAACACACAAATTACAAAAACAAGTTAGAAGAAAAGATAGTAATTAAGTTATAGTAAACACTATGAATAAAAGAGCCAAGAAAGGGAACCAGTGAGGAACCTGTTCAGATAGGGAGGCCTCTTGAAGTAGATGACACATGTAAGCCGAGTCTTAAGACATGAGAAGGAGACAGTCACATGAAACATGGGGAGAACAGTATTCCAGGCAGAGGAATGGCATGGCCACAGGTCCCGAGGCAGGCATGCATGTGAACTTTCTACGAACCGAAAGACCGCCAGTGCGTTGGGACAGAATGAGTAAGGGTAGAGTGGCACCGGATGCCCTCAGAGGTAGCAGAAGCCGGGCACAAAGGGCCTTACCAGCCAGAGTAGAAAGTTCAGCTTCTGGTCAAAGTGCAAAGGGAAGACACTGAAGCGCTTTCGGCAAATGAATAACAAGATCTTAATACTTGCTACATCTTTGACTTACAAAAACAATCTGAAGGAGGATAAGACCGTCCAAAACTACTTGGAATTTGTTGTTTAGAGAAACTAAGAGTATACATATAGAATAAAATATTTTCCATTACAATTGAAGTTATTGATTGTCAACAACCTCAAAATCCTTTTGGGATACTTAATAAAGATTTCATTCACTTCACTTTCTTTCACATATGTCATGAATACTTAAGGAATACTGTGACCCCCTTACAATGGAAGACGACAAGAGTTATGAGCCAAGGAGGAAAGGTTAGAGTAACTAAGAAAGATGGCCAGAGTTGACAGCTATGAGGGCACAGAATGAGAGCAAATATCTGAGCTATCAGGGCCACGTTAGATGAGAAATGATTTGGAAGTTGCTGTGGTATAGATCTCTTATAAAAAGGAAAGGCAGGATTCCAGTATAAAACTGTGAGGTTGTAAGGTGTTGGGTTTTCCAGCACAAATGCCAGAAGGAAACTTAGAGAAAATTTAAATTTATATATCAGATAATTACCTTTATAAGTCACTCTCCCTTTGGGGTAATAGAGCTTTGCCATTGTTAGCTTCTTCCTGGAATGCTGGGGCTTATTCTCTGTTGAAGCTGCTTCATTCCCTTCATATTCTTTCTTTTTTTTTTTAAACTTGCTTCATATTAGTGACTCTCTTGGCACTAATTAAGACCACTGCCATTAATATAATGAAGTGTTTCTATTTTCACATGATATATTGAGTAATCAACAATATTTCCTCTCTTAAGGAAATTCATTCCTAAGCAAAAGCGTATGGGGAAATGGTGACGCGTTCAGATCTCCATTACCTGCCGCCGATGACAGATTGATTTAAGAGAGTACATAGTAGCTGAGCTTTCCCAAATGTGTCAGTGTTGTTGTTGTTTTTCAATTGTATTACTAAGAGATAGTACGTGTCATAAGAACAACTCTGGAGTTAGTTTCAACTTTTATCCTGGAGGATGAAAAATAGCTTATTAAATGTCCACTATAAACTTCATGACGACTAATAACTTTCATTTCATAGCAGCTGATAATAAGTAAGAGCAAAAATGGTGAATACCTACTGTTGCCAGGTAACTGCATCCACTGTGCTTCCTGCCACCTTCATGAATCTGTAAGGAAGACAAAGAACAAAGATGTTGCAACTTGAAATAAACCATCTCCCCAGGGTTAAAATGAATAAGCCGAGCACAGATCAGGCCAATCCCTGGGCAGCTGTGCTTTCGGAGAGGGCCCACAGCCACAAACATGGGCAACCCGCAGCTACTGGAAGCTAAACTGTACAGAATGTGACAGTAATTATGCTTTCAGCTCTCCGCACATCCTTCCCCATCTGGGACTCAGGACCTAAGAGGACAGTCTACCTATGTCTGTCTTCCTAAGCCCATGCCTGATAGCCTCCAAATTGCTTTCCTTATGATCTAAACTGATCTGTCCCATTTTGTGTTCTCTAAGGATGCTGAGATCCACTAGAAAACAAATAAAGGATAGCATTTCCCAAGGATGACAACACAACAGATGCCTCTGAAAGACCTCACACCTCTCCTTTTGAAGAGAGCATGGGAAAACCCAATTTACTTATACAAATATAAAGCACTATCGAACATATCCCAACGATGGGCTGTTACACCTGCCTGAAGGCGGAAACCTGGGCACCATACAGAGAAATGTAACCATTTCTGGCGCAGCTAAGTAGAGAAGTGAATGTCACTTAACAAGAATGCTCAGCTAAAACGGAAACCAGACCTGTTTCTCTGCAAAAAACATAGCAAAGTCTTGCTAGAAATCCCCCGCCCTCCTGTGCTACTGGAGGTTCCGCCAGAACCACAGGACCAGGAGGAGCATCTGAGGCCTCCCAGGTGCCACAGGGTATCGCAAATTTAAGCCTGAGAGTAACTCTTTTACCTACCTGCCTCTTTCTCCCCATCCACATGTTCTGAGAACATGTGCTGACATGGCCATGGTTATTATTTGAGAGAATTACCACCCAGACACAGGAAATCCAAAGGAACATCTCAGTTCGTTAAGATGTTCCTTTCAGCTCTGAGACCCTGAAGGAGAATGTCCCTTCGGACAGAAACAGTCTTCACTCAGTACTTCATAATTAAAAAACACTTCCATAGGAAGGGAGACGGGGTTTTGCCAGCAAGGCCCTATCTCTGCCCAGATCCAGTATAATCTTGCCAGGGGAACACATGGGCAAAGAGGTTGCTGTGCATTGCCCGAACAGAGGTTCTGCTTTGCCCTGATGGTAGAAGGGGACTGCATTTCTAGAGGACCAGGAGAAAGGCAGAGAGAGGATGCCAGAACTACTCCTTGGCATCAGAGTGAAGTTTATAAAACAACATGAAGTAGAGGAGATTGGCCAGGACTGGGATGAGGAGGGGGAGGGGAAGAGAAGGGGAAGGAGGAGGAAAAGGAGGAGACCAGCATCAGAGGAGGAAAGGCTTGTGTGCTCTGTCTCCACCCTGCCATCTGCCGCCTCTGAGTCAGTGAGCACGTGATCAGCCGCGTGCTTGAATAGAGGGGAGAAAAATGGAAAAGTACAGGGAGAATAAACCCAGAGTATCATCCAAAATACTATTCCTGGCACAGATATAGGCTAAGCAGTGGAGACCTGATAATAATTTTACAAGTAATATCACCCAAAAATAAAGAGGGGGAGATGGAATTGTATTACTCCTCCTCCTCCTCAGAATATTTTATTTTTTAATCTTAACCAAGGATATATTTATTGATTTGAGAGAGAGAGGAAGGGGGCTGGAGAGAGAGTGAGGAGAGGAGAAGAGAGTGAGAGAGAAAGAAGAGAAGAGGGGAGAGAGAGAAACATAGATATGAGAGAGAAACATTGATCAGTTGCCTGCTGTACATGCCCCAACTAGGGTTTGAACCCATAACCTCGATACGTGCCCTGACTGGGAATTGAACACACAACCTTTTGGTGTACAGGATGATGCTCCAACCGAAAGAGCAACTTGGCCAGGGTACCACCAGGACATTTTAAAAATTATAAAACTTAAACAAATTTACATACAAGTATCACTTAAAAAAGTAAAATAAAATACTTAAGATATATTTACATGTGCTTTACCACTCAAATAATTTCTAAAATCTCTGAAACAAAAATACTATTTTGTGTAAGACTATCTCTGTTTACATATAAAAATAACCATAATGAAAGTAACACTGACATTTACAGTGCTTCTTCATTTAAAAAAATTTTTTTAGCTTCTTATGTGTATAATTTCACATAATCCTGAAAATAACCCTGGTTGGCAGATATGCCTAATTTATGGTGGAGGGGGTCGAGTCTTATTAGAATTATGTGACTCGCTCAGATTCCTGGAGCTCGTACAGCCTAAACCCAGCTTCTCGAGTCCAAAGCCTACCCACCTTCTAGGATCCTATACTCCCTCCAAGCTGTTTTTCACTGAGGCCAAGAAGTACAGTACAACTCTTAGGTGCAAAAAATAAGTTCAATTTTTGCCTTGAGAAAATACAGCCATGTTTATCAGGAAAAGCAAAAAGACCTGAGCACCGTCTTTTCCTTTGGCTTCCTCTCATAGACTTGAGCATTTCCGTGCCTATTTGTAAGACAAGGCACTAAAGCAGGTAGAAAAAGGTGACTGACTCAAAGTCTCTGCTGTAATACAACCACAATAAAGTCACGAAGACAGGCACTGAGACCAGTAGCTCTCCGAGTCTCCACGTGCGCACAGCCGGGACAGACTAACTGCTGTGGGAAAGCAGGCCAGGCAGCTGTTAGCTCTGCCTTCCACAGTGTTAGAAGAGGGATGAGCATGGAGAAAAGCGTCTCACTGCACATGACATTCCATCTGGCATTGGAAGAAGGATTTTGCCATGAAAAGCAGGTGAGGGATAGAAACAGCTCGAGCAAAGCAAGGAAGAGTCAAGGTGAGTGTGTTCTCAGAAGTCCAGTGTGGCTGGATGTCAGGGAACAGGTAAGGGAGTGGCGGGTCAGACCAGCCTGTGATGCTAACCTGTCTGGCTTTTGTCCTGTAACAATAGAGTACAAGTCCATGTCCTATTTATCTTTGTATGACTAGCACTCATATATTAATTATAAAATATAGTGAGTTCGTCCTTCACATATATTTCTTGGATTTATCCTATGTTTAAACAAGAGAGTGTCACGATCAGATGTGAGTTTTAGGAAGCTCACTCCAGCTATGGGAAAGGTGAAAGACAAACTGGCAGGAGATGAATGGGGAAGCTGGGAGGCTTTGAAACCTAAGAATGAAAAAAGACACAATTGAGAAACACTGTTGGAGCACTCAGCAGGGTTGGCAGGTGTGTTTAAGTGGGGGAGAGTGTCTGACAGAGGACCCTGAAGTTTTTTTAAACATTTAAACATTTTTTTCAATTATAATTTATATTCAATATGATTTTATATTAGTTTCAGGTGTACAGCATAGTAGTTAAACAATCACATTCTTTATAAAATGTTCCCTCAATATTGCCAGTACTGGTACTGTACATAGTTATTACAACATTATTGACTAGACTGTATTCCCTATGCTCTACTTTACCTCCTTGTGATTACTTTATCACTACCAATTTGTACTTCTTAATCCCCCAACTTTTTCACCCAGTCCCGCAACCCCTCTCCCCTCTGGTCATCAGACCCTGAAGTTTTATTTGCAGTAATGCCATTGCCCACATGGGCAACCCAAGAACAGGCCTTTGAAGCTGATTTTGGGAACCATGTTGTAATGCTCCTGAATAGGCAGCAAAGAACTGGAAGTAGTTACTGATGATAAGTTATACATTCACAGAAAATTAGGAGGGAAACATAATCGACAATGCCTTGTTTGGCTAAAAGGTTCCGAGCGAGCAGGCAATTAAGAATACATCTAATTTGGCATTTTATTTTATTGTTTAAAGATTTTATTTATTTATTTTTAGAGAGAGGGGAAGGGAAGGAGAAAAGAGGGAGAAAAACATCAATGTGCAAGAGATACATTGATCAGTTGCCTCTCACACGCCCCCCGGCTGGGGACCTGGTCCACAACCCAGGTATGTGCCCTGACTGGGAATCGAACTGGCAGCCTTTTGGTTTGCAAGCCAGTGCTCAATCCACTGAGTCACACCAGCCATGGATACTTTGGTATTTTAGAAGTTGGAAAATGGTTCTTTATGGTCCTATAATCTGAAGATCCTCATAGGCATTGGATAGTTTGTCTTGCTATAGGTTGATAATTAAGTTCTTAAATAATTTTCCATTATCAAATGTAGCATTATAAAAAGACTGGGAAAACTTGGAAACTAATGAACAAAATGAACTAACAAACAGAACAGAGACAGACTCATAGATAGAGAGCAGGCTCACAGCTGTTGAGGGTGTGGGACAGTTGGAGGGTTGAGAGAGTGGGGGGTATTGAGCAAAAAAGCAAAGAGAGAAAGAACTCATGGACACAGACAACCGTGTGGTGACTGCTGGCAGGGAGGGGAGAGGGTATAAGGAGGATAAATGGTAATGGAAGCAAAGTTGTTTTTTTTTAAGATTTTATTTATTTTTTATTTTTAGACAGAGGGGAAGGGAGTGAGAAAGAGAGGGAAACATCAATGTGTGGTTGCCACTCACAAGCCCCTTACTGGGGACCTGGCCCTCAACCCAGGCATGTGCCCCGACTAGGGAATTGAGCCGGTGACCCTCTGGTTTGCAGGCCTACACTCAATCCACTGATCTGTACCAGCCAGGGCAGCAAATTTGACTTGAGGTGGTAATGATGTATTGTGGAATTGTGCACCTGAAACCTGTATAATTTTGTTAAACCAGTGTCACCCCAATAAATTCAATAAAAAGGAAAAAAAGAATGGAAAAACTAGAGTTAGGAACATTTAAAATAATGTTAATGTTTTCTCCCCAGACCCCTACCTCATACCCCTCAAAGAAAATCTATAATATCCATAATTAAAAATAAAATTTAGTGGACCCGTATATAGAATATTATATAGTTTAAAGAGAAATACTTTAAAACTGAAATGATCCCAGACAGGAAAAGCCAATGATTCTTCTTTAATTTATGGATTTAATAAAATTCTAATTAAAAAATCTCAGCAGATATTTTGGAAACTTTATAAAATCATTCTAACATTCATCTGAAGAAGCCAAAAAAATTCTGAAAAACTGGAATAATAAAGGAACATTTATTTAATCTACCATCTATTAAAATATACCATGGAAGTTGCAATGATTAAAACATTCCTAGCTAAGAAATCAGAAAAGATATCTATGGAACAAAAAAATTGTTTTAAATTTATGTATAAGAATTTATTATAAGAAAAAAAATAGTATATAAAAAGCCAAAGCATTTTTTAATGTGGATTTCTGGCTGTTTGAAAAAACAAATTAAAGTCAGATCCTCAACTAATACCTTATTTTGTATAAGAAATCAAAATAGTAAAATATAGCTTAGTTACATTACACTTTAAAAAGTACTTCAATCACAACCTAATATTTTTTAAACAAATGGTATTATCTTCTTAACTTTAGTAGTACACTGAAGAAGGGGGAAAGCTATTTTTCACTAACTTTGAGAAAACACCATTTGATGTGTTCACATGAAAATTGCTATAAACTATATTTTTTCTTTTTCCCTCTTAGCAAAATGATAAGACCTACTTCAAACATATGGAAGCATTTCTACACTTATTTTGAGGAGGAAAAAAAGTCTAATTTGCAAATAATGTCAAACAACATATGCATTTCCAAATACTACCACGATGACCAAACATATCCTTGTTTTTTGAGCTGTGCAAAAAGTCATCTAAAATGGAGCAAATATTTTGTTTTCAGATGTCTTTGAATGATATTTTTAAAATCCTGGAAATACAAAACCAACCGCAGAAATAAGGCATAAAAGAAACTGATTAGATGAGAGTCTAAGGAATGGATATTACAGCCAAAGAGTTTGGGGAATTCTTCCCATCCCCATTCTCCTTTTCTAAGAATTAGGGCTTTCTATATCTGCCCTGCATCTATATTGTTTATATACTCTATTTTTAAAAAAAAAATTAATTAAACTATGGTTGGCATACAATATTATATTAGTTTCAGGTGTTTTTATATCTATATTGGAGGACAAGTCCAAAAAGATCATAATTTTCTTTGTTCAAGTCTAACATTGATGGATTCTTCTGCTCTCTAGTTCAGAAACTGACCCAAACCACATAAATGAATAACTTCAACACAGCTGCAAAATGCTCAGCAGCAGTAATATTAGAGGTGGAATAACATGCACACAGACTAGTGCTGTCAGGAGTAAAATACCACTGGGAAAGGGAAATTCCATTAAGCATCTGGTATTATCCAAGGATTTTCCACCATCCACTTCCATTCTAATCCCTAGATTTAGGTCTGTGAATATACAAATAAAAGATGACCCAGGATATGAATAATGACGAGAGGGAAAGATGTTGGTTTTCCAAGATTGGATGTCTCCATACCTGACTTATGAAGACAGAAATTCTGGATGATCATGTCAGAGAACAGGAGCCCTCATGCTGACATCCAGTCATACAAAGAAGGATGAGAGGCAGAAGTACAGGGACCTGTATCGAAGGAAATCGGCCAGTGCCAGGCCGGCCTTTCGGTATTGGGAAATCTTTCCCATTGGAGCCAATCTGCTGCTATGGAAAAAAACAAAATATCCCCTTTCATTGTGAGAGTTCCTTTCCTCCCTCAAGGGACCCCAAATCTGGGAGAATTTCTTTCCTTTGTTATCCACCTGCACATATGACGTATCTAAAATATTGTTGAGCCTTCTCTCCCAGGGCATATCACAGCTCTCTCTTATAATAAGGCACATCTTTATTCATGGTCTTTGGGGTTTGATTTCTACTTTCTGGACCACAGAGTGCAACCCTAAAAACTGGATTCTAAGTTTTTCTCCCAGGAAAGAGGATAAATCCTTCACAGGGAACTGGATATCTAAATGAGTACGAACTTCAATAAGGGTGGGCAGCCTGATCTTTCTTCCTTTGTCTACAGAGAAAATGTTTGGTTATGTAACTAACATGAATAAGATGTGACAGTCATTCCACACAAAAGCCTAGAAAAAAACTTGTGAGGAAATTATTCATTTTGAGTTTCAGCAAACCAGACATCTTCTCTTTGGTCCAAAGCCAATTACTTTTCCATGGCTAATTACATATTGAGTTATATTAGCTACTGCACTGAACAAATATATGGACACCTTTCTCTCTTTCTCTTCCTCTTCCTCTCCCTCCTTTCAAGCCTCGTTTCCTTTCTCCCTGGATCCTCCATTCCTTAGCTCTCCATGCCCCTATTCATAATATGATAGTCCATTGGCGGTAGGTTGATAGGCTTCACCTATAGCTTAAAATTCCCTTAATTTTATAGATTTATAGAGCTACTAATATATAGTGACTAGAGACGGGTGAAACTCTTCAATCTCTCTTGCCAATAAGTTACACTCATCAAGTTTAAGTAGTTCTTGAATGAAAAAAGAAAAATTAAGTTAGCTACTTTTACTGATTGACACACACTTGGTAAGCAGTTTATGTAATGTAAAGTCCCCTAGCGTTGGTATCACTTCCATTGTATCGATGAAGAAACTGTGCTCAAGCTCACCCAGGTAACAAGTTGCAGAGCTGAGATTCAAACCAAATTCTGGTTCTAAAGTGCTTGTTTAAACCACGCAGAGATGGCGGATTTGTGATGTGTGTGGTTCTGCTCCCTTTTTCTACGCCCACAGTAGATACTGGTAATACTCTCCCGCTGATCTCACAATTGGCCCAAGATCTTTCCAAGACAGGGTTCCAGGCACTTTTACCTGGAAATGGCCCCCAAGGTGAAGCCTATTTGCAGCTAATGGGGGGTGGTTAGGAGGAAGGAGGCTATATAGGACAATGTCTGGAACTAAATGGAGGCAGATGTGAGACAATAACACATAAAGGACAAAACAGGTTTGCTTGATTAGAATGAAGACAAATGGCAGGGATGTGTGGGATGATGAGAGAAGATGTTGAAGCAGGCCTGGAAGGCTATGGCTGACGCTGGAAGATGCTGGTTAGAGGCCTATTTTGACAGGCATCTCCTGACAGCCTCGGAGACAGTCCTAACAACTTGGATGCCAGCAAAGAAGGCTATAACTGACCTAATATGATTTGCCCTGGCTGAGGAGCCTGGTAGGAAGGAGGAAAAATGCATCAAGATGTTATGATGAATTTCACATGAAAAAGCAAGCTTTCCAAAAGCTCAAGCCCTGGAATGAAGCTGTGTTGAAGGGAGCGAACACTGGAGCTAAGGTGAAGAAGGATTGTATTTTTCTAGTACGCTAGACTGTGTGGCTTTGTGCACGGGTGGATTCAGGAAAGCGGCACCACATGGGCCCAGGAGTCAGACAGATATATCTAATTTAAGAGCTGGCTCCATAGCTTATTAGCCATGTGACCTTGGGTAAGTTGTTTAACCTGCCTGAACCGTTTCAAATAGAGAGAACAGCAACTACTTCCCAAAGGCTTTGTGAAGATTAACGAGATAACGTACGTGAAGGGACAAGGGTACTTCCCGGTATACTGTTGGTACTCAATAAATATAAGCTTGGTAAATAATTTAACATCTGTGCACTGCCATTTCTTGATCTGTAAAAATAAAGGTAATAAAAACTGCTCTGGGGATCCCAAGATGGCAGTGGAGTAGGAGGATATATTGTGCACCTCCTCCCAGAACCAAACTGGAAATAAAATTAAAGAGGGGAATAGATACTTGAAATAAACTGAAGACTACCCGAAAAAGAGGCTTTTAACCAACGACAGGCAAAAACCACCATGAGACCAGCAGGAAGGGTGAGGTTGTTAAAGGGGCTGGTCCCATTCACACGGATGGTGGGCTGAGGCAGCCCAGCTGTGGGAGCTTCCCTTTGACAGGAGAGAAGCCAGGACCACAAACCAGGCATAGAGCACCAGTGCGCAGATCAGACAACCACATAGCATCCAACGGGGGAAGGTCACAGGGTTTTTCTCTGCTGGGAAGAGATGCGACCCAGTGGAGACAAAGCCACTATTTTTTTTTTAACTCATAGAGGGGTCAAAGCACAGATTTTGTGTTCACAAACACTCACCTTGAGCCCCTGTGAAGGGAAGGCAGCACAGACTAGAGTCGCGTGAGGAGAGTCTGGAGTGGGAAGCACTGGGGAGAGATGAGGGGGAGTAGCTATGGGGCGTTCTGTGCTGGGATACACCTGGATTCCACAGCAGCCATCTTTCTTGAGAAGAGCGAGCCCTCCCAGGGGAAGAGCAATTACCTTATCCTGTGGGATCCTGTTTACCTCACCCTCTGCAATTCTGCTCGTCCCACCTACATCTGTTTTAAAAATTATGTTTTATTGATTATGCTATTACAGTTGTCCTGATTTTTCCCCCTTTGTCCCCCTCCACCCAGTGCCCCCTACTCCCTCAGGCAATCCCCCCACCATTGTTCATGTCCCTGGGTCACGTATAAAAGTTCTTTGGCTACTCCATTTCCTGTACTGTACTTAACATCCCCATGGATATTCCGTAACTACCTATTTGTACTTCTCTATCCCCTCACCTCTTCACACATTCTACCCCACCCCTCTCCCATCTGGCAACCTTCTGGTAACTAACTTCTTTTCTATTCCTTTTAAGAATCTCTCTTTATCTTTAACCTTTGGCCTTTTCATAATGATGTGTCTTGCAGTGGGCCTCTTTGTATCCATCATAATCGGGACTCTCTGTGCTTCCTGGACTTGCATGTCTATTTCCTTCAACCAATTAGAGATGTTTTCTTTCACTATTTTTTCAGATAGATTTCCAATTTCTTGCTCCTTCTCTTCTCCTTCTAAATGTTGGGCCTCTTAAAGTTGTCCCAGAGGTTGTTTATACTACTCCCACTTTTTTAGATTCTTTTTTTTTGTTCTGCATGGTTGTTTTTTGCTTCCTTATGTCCCAAATCATTGATGTGATTGTCAGCTTCATCCACTCTGCTGTTGTTTTTCTGTGAATTGTTCCTTATTTCAATTAGCATATCCTTCATTTCTGACTGGGCCTTTTTTTATTGTGCTGACGTCCTCACTAAGTTCCTTGAACATCCTTATCAACAGTGTTTTGAACTCTGCACATGACAGAGTTCATTACTTCCATTTCATTAACTCTTTTTCTGGAGTTTTGATCTATTCTTTCATTTGGACCATGTTTCTTTATCTCCTTACTTTGGCAGCCTCCCTGTGTTTGTTTCTGTGTATTAGGTAGGGCTGCTTTGACTCCGTGTTTTGGTAGAGTGGCCTAATGTGGTAGGTATCATGTAGGGTCCCATGGCCCTACAACCTCCCCTATTACCCAAGCTAGGTACTTGAGGTGTACCCTTCATGTGGGCTAAGAACACCATGCTTTTGTAGTTGAGCCTTGGTTGCTGTTGGCAGATCAATGGGAGGGATTTATCCAGGCCAGTCAGCTGCAAGGACTGGCTATGACCACTGATCATCAACCTCCATCCTTTGTGGAAGATCAGTTTTGCAGGGGCAGGGTGGTGGTGCTCCGATGCGTTGTGTAGGTGTGTTGGCCCTGGGATTTCCCAGGTGGTGCAGACCAAGTTCAGCCCCTACCTGTGTTTTGCTCAGGACATGTTGCCTGAGCTGTAAAGCAATCTGAGATGGCTGCTATTTGTGCTGGGCGTGGAGATCTCCAGGTGAAGCCAAGCTGTGACTCTAATCTGGGTGCTGCTAAGGCTCACTGAAGCCGGCTGTTCCTTGTTTGATAGGATTTAGGAGCCAAAATGAACCATTCTTATGGAAAAGCAGTTTCGGTGAGCCCTTAAGTCGGGTGGGGTAGAGCGTCTGTGAAGCTCCAAGGTGGGTCCCATGGTATTCGCCAAGTAGATGGAGTCTCAGATATGGCACCAGCCCACTGGCTCTGTTTAGGGGAAGGACTCAGGAAAGAGACAATGGTCTCTGCCTGACCTGATGCCAGACACTTCAGTCTCTCCCTATATAGCACTGGTGCCCTTCAAGCTGCCACCCTGGTGCTGGAGCTCAGAGGGAGCAAATCTGAGCAGTTGAGTCCATGTGTGGGTCCCCCGGGAGGAACTGCCTAGTGCTGCAGCAGCCTCCTGTACTGACTCAATCCCTGCTGGTTTTCACAGCCAGAAGTTGTGGAGACTTATCTTCCTGTCACTGGAATCCTGGGCTGGAGGCTGGGTATGGGTCTGGGACTCCTTGCTCCTGAGATACCCCTCCCAAATTTTTATCCATGTGGATGTGGGGCCAGCCCATTCCATGTCTGTGCCCCTCCTACCCGTCTGGATGGATGTGGTTTCTTCAATTCTCTAGTTGTCAGACTTCTATTCAACTCGATGTTGTAGTTGTCATACTTCCATTCAACTCCATTTCTGACATTCCTGAGTGATGGCTGTTCTACATTTTAGTTGTAATTTTATGCAGTTGTGCAAAGAGGTGAGCCATGTCTGCCTACATTGTCATCTTGACTGGAAGCCTGCATTTTGTTTTGTTTTGTTTTGTCTGTTTTTTTGTTTTGTTTTGTTTTCTTCTTTCTTTTCTCCCATCCTGCATCTTAACAGCTGCTGAGGAGACAGCAACATACACAGACACAAGGGTGTCAGAGGTGGTCGGTCAGTGCTGCCAATCCATACGCTTTCCCTGGAAACAGACTGGAGCTTCCTCCTCATGGGAGAATCATAGAAACACCCTCCTGGTTTCTGGCAGACCCAAAATCTTGGCTCTGGAGACTTCACCTATTAGCCTACTAGGCGCCCCACCCTGCCGAGTACAGGGAAATAGCCCCTGACAGACTCAGACTAATGGCCCAGGGGCAGGGGTTCACACCAGCCATCTTCCCTGGAGTCTGAAAGGCACCTGCCATGGAAGATGCAGGAGTACCCCCCTCCCCCCCCTCCCCGGGCCCCATTCCATCAGAAACGCTCTCAGAAATAGTTGGGTCTGTCACTAGCCTAAGGCTGAGAACAGGCCAGCAGGCAGAGACAGGCAGAGGCAGATCCTGGGGTGACTGGGATCATCAGTTCAGGACACAGCCCTGGGCCTGGTGCTGCTAAAGCTGAGATTTGTGGAGCAGCTGGGCCCATCCTGGGCACAGCCAAGCCCAGAGGAATCAGCCACAAACTGTGATTCACTTGTAGCTTCAAACAGGCTACGAAGAGCTAGACATGGTCAGCACCTGACATTGGCTTACACCAGCCTCAGACAATGGCAGAGCTGTATCTAAAGGGATAGCCCAACAGGCAAGCAGTGAACTCTGCTGAGATGAATTCCACTTTGTTCTTTTTCATTATTTTTTCTTTTTCATAGCATTTTTAGTTTTTCTATTTTTTATTTTTCTATTTTTTGTTTTTTTTAATATCTCACCTTATTCTTACCTTTGATTATCCCATTGTTCCCTTCTTTCCTTTTCTAAATTTTGTTATTCTTTCTCTTTTGCTGTCCCTTTTTCCTGTTTTCCTCCTTCAATTCATTATTTGTATTAGTTCTCTTCCCTTTTATCCTCCCATAACCACTTTTCTGTCCTTTGGTCTTCTCTTATTCTTTTTCTCTCCCTGCCCCCACCGTTCCTTAATGTTCTATTTCTCTTTCTACTTTATCATTTTCTTTTGTTCTGTCATCACCTGTACAATAGCATACAAGATGTGGTAGGGGATTGGGCCTTTCAGTCAGCCAGTCAGAAGGGAGATCCCACCGACAAACAGGCCAACAACATTCAGGACCCAAATACAACAAGAGAGCCCAAATAACCTACACAAAGGGCACTCCTAGAGCATCCACATCAGGAGATCAAGGAGTCTGGACCATTGGATATCACATGATTCCTACAACATAAGCCCACCTCAGGAGACAGGGAATCAAAGCAGATCTATCTAATACACACATATAAACAAAAGAAAGTGAGCGAAAATGAGGAGACAAAGAAACAATCTCCAAACTAAAGAAAAGGAGGGATCCCCAGAAAAAGAGCTAAATGAAATAGAGGCAAGCAACTTATCAGACATAGAGTTCAAAATAATGGTTATAAGGATGCTCAAGGAGCTTAATGAAAACTACATCATTATGAAAAAGGACATAGAAACTGTGACTAAGAGCCAGTTGGAAATGGAGAATGCAATATCTAAAATGAAGAATACACTAGAAGGAATTAAACGCAGACTAGATGAAGCAGAGGATCAAATCAGTGATTTGGAAGACAGGGTAAAAAAAACCCCACCCAATCAGAACAATAGAATGAAAAAGACTTAAAAAGAATGAGGACAGTCTAAGAGAACTTTGGGACAACATGAAATGTAACAATATTCCCATCATAGGGATACCAGAAAAAGAAGAAAGGGAAGAAGGGATACAAAGCCTGTTTGAAGAAATAAGGACAGAAAACTTCCCTAACTTGGTGAGGGAGTGAGTCACAAAGGTTCAGGAAGCATAGAGAATCCAAATCAAGATGAATCCAAAGGGGCCCACATCAAGGCATATCACAGTTGAAATGGCAAAGCTTAAAGGCAAAGAGAGACTCTTAAAGGCATACAGAGAAACAGTTACTTATCTACAAAGGACCTCCAATAAGGCTGTCAGCTGATTTCTCAAAAGAAACACTATAAGTCAGAAGAGACTGGCATGAAATATTCTAAGTAATGAAAAGCAAGGACCTACAATCAATCCAGCAAGGCTCTCATTTAAAATGGAAGGTAAAATAAAGAGCTTCACAGACAAAAAAAAAAAAAAAAAAAAAAAAAAAAAA
>PVJD01007661.1:0-56034 GCA_004026545.1 Mormoops blainvillei | reverse complement strand
AAAAAATGTGACCTGAATATATGTTATCTACCAGAGATCCACCTCAGAACTAAAGATTTACACAGGCTGAAAAGTGAAGGGATCAAAAAAATATTCCATACAAATAGAGGCAAAGGAATAGCTGGGGTAGCAATACTTCTATCTGACAAAGTAGACTTCAAAACAAAGACCATAACAGGAGATAAAGAAGGTCACTACATACTACTTAAAGGGTCAGTCCAACAGGAGGATACATACTTTGTAAACATATATGCACCCAATACAGGAGCACCTAAAAATATAAAGAAAACTTGGAGGACTTTAGAAAGAGACAGAGCAATAAAGTCATTGCAGGTGATTCTAGCACCCCACTGTCAACAATGGACAGATGTTCCAGTCAAAAAAATGAACAAGGATATAGCAGCATTAAACGACACACTAGATTCAATGGATTTAATTGATATTTATGGAACATTTTACCCCACACAGATCATTCTCAAAGATAAGGCCACATGGTAGGACAAAAAATAAATCCTAACAAATTCAAGAAGTCATATCAGGCATATTCTTGGATCCCAATGGTTTAAAATTAGAAATCAACCTCAAGAAAAAAACTCCTCAAAAGCATTAAAATAGATTGAGGCTAAATAACCTGTATTTAAATCATGAAGGGGTTAACAAAGAGATCAAGGAAGAAATAAAAAAGTACTTGGAAACAAATGAAAACAAAGACAAAACAACCCAAAACCTATGGGACACAGCAAAAACAGTCCTGAGGGGGAAGTTCATAGCATTACAGGCCTACCTAAAGAAGATAGAAAAATCTCAAATAAACGACTTAACCCTGCACCTAAAAGAACTAGAAAAACAACAACAAAAAAAGCCTAGAGCGAGTAGAAGGACGGAAATAATCAAGATCAGAGCAGAAATAAATGACATAGAGACTAAACAAACAATTCAAAAGATCCAGGAGCTGGTTCTTTGAAAAGATAAACAAAATTAATAAAGCTTTAACCAGACTCATCAAGAAAAAAAATAGAGAGGACCCAAATAAAATCAGAAATGAAAGAGAAGTAACAACTGATACCACAGAAAAAGAAAGGATTTTAAGAAATTACTACGAACAACTATAGGCCAATAAATGGAAAAACCTAGGTAAAATGGCTAAATTTCTAGAAACATACAGTCTTCCAAAACTGAATCAGGAAGAAGCAGAATACCTGAACACACCAATAACAACTGGTGAAATTGAAGCAGTAATCAAAAAACTCCCAGCGCACAAAAGTACTGGAACAGATGGCTTCCCAGTTGAATTTTACCATCATTCAAAGAAAAACTAACACCTATCCTCAAGCTATTTCAAAAAATTCAAAAAAATGGAAGACTTCAAGCTCTTTTTACAGGCCAGTATTATCTCAATTCCAAAACCAGGTGAAGACACAACAAAGAAAGGAAATTATAGGCCAATATCTCTGATAAACTTAGATGCTAAGCTCCTCAACAAAATATTAGCACACCAGATCCAGCAATATATTAAGAAGATAATACACCATGAACAATGGAATTTATTCCAGGGATGCAAGGCTACTACAATACTCACAAATCAATAAATGTGATACGTCACATAAACAGAATGTAAGACAAAAATCACATGATATCAACAGATGCAGAAAAAGCATTTGATAAAATCCAGAACCCATTTATGATAAAAACACTCACCAAAGTGAGAATAGAAGGAGCATATCTCAACATAATGAAGGCCATATACAATAACCCACTGGAAACACCATATCCAATGGGCAAAAATTAAAAGCATTTCCCTTAAGGTCAGGAACAAGCCAGGAGTGTCTGCTTTCACCACTCTTATTCAACATAGCACTGGAAGTCCTAGCCACAGCAATCAGACAAGAAGAAGAAATAAAAGGCACCCAAATTGGAAATGAGGAAGTAAAACTGTCATTATTTGCAGATGACATGATATTGTACATAGAAAACCCTATAGACTCCACCAAAAAACTGCTAGGCCTAATAAATGATTTCAGCAAAGTAGCAGGTTACAAAGTCAATATTCAGAAATTTATGTCATTTTTATACACCAATAATGAACTGTCAAAAAGAGAAACTATGGAAACAATCCCATTTACTATTTTAACCAAAAAAATAGAGTACCTAGGAATAAATTTAACCAAGAAAGTAAAAGACCTGTACTTGGGAAACTACAGGATACTGAAGAAAGTAATTGAAGAAGATACAAATAAGTGGAAGCATATGCTGTGTTCACGGATAGGAAGAATTAACATCCTTAAAGGTCCACACTACCCAAAGCAATTTATAGATTCAATGCAATTCCTATTAAGATACCAATGGTATATTTCACTGATCTAGAACAATTATTCCAAAAATTTATATGGAACCAAAAAAGACCCTGAATAACCTCATCAATGTTGAGAAAGAAGAACAAAGTTGGAGGTATCACAATACCTGTTATCAAACTATACTGCAAGGCCACTATAATCAAAACAGTCTGCTACTGGCATAAGAACACACACATAGATCAATAGAACAGAATAAAGAGCCCAGAAATAAACCCAGCCTTTATAGTCAATTGATATTTGACAGAGGAGGCAAGAGCATACAATGGAGTAAAGACAGCCTCTTCAATAAATGGTGTTGGAAGAACTGGACTAGTACATGCAAAAAAAAAAAAAAAAAAAAAGAATCTAGACCATCATATTATACCATAAACCAGAATAAACTCAAAATGGATAAAAGACTTAAATATGTCGTGCTACCATAACAATCCTAGAGAAAAACATAGCCTGTAAAATTTCAGATGTCTTGCATGATAATATCTTTGCTGATATATCTCCTAGGGCAAGGGAAATAAAGGAAAAAATAAACAAATGGGACTACATGAAATTAAAAAGCTTCTGCATGGCTAAAGAAACCATCATCAAAATGAAACCCACTGTATGGGAGAATATATTTGCCAATGATGCATTGGACAAGGGTTTAATCTCCAAAATATATAGAGAATTTATATGACTCAACACCAGGAAGACAAATACAATTAAAAATGGGCAAAGGACCTGAACAGACACTTCTCCAAGGAGGACATACAGATGGTCCATAGACATATGAAAAGATGCTCAGCATCACTAGCCATCAGAGAGATGCAGATTAAAACCACAATGAGATATCACCTCACGCCTGCCAAAATGACTATCAATAAATCAACACACAACAAGCGCTGGTAAGGATGTGGAGAAAAGGGAGCCCTAGTGCACACTGTTCGTGGGAATGCAGGCTGATGCAGCCACTGTGGAAAACACTATGGAGTTTCCTCAAAAAATTGAAAATGGGCCCTGGCTTGTGTGGCTCAGTGAATTGAGTGCTGGTCTGTGAATCAAAGGGCCGCTGGTTTGATTCCCAGTCAGGGTACATGCCTGGGTTGCAGGCCATGTCCCCAGTAGGGGGCTCTCGAGAGACAACCACCACTGATGTTTCTCTCCCTTACCCTCTCTCTAAAAATAAACAAATGAAATCTTTTTAAAAAATCTGTGGTACACTTACACAATGGAATTCAATGCAACAGAACAAAAAAGGAATTCCTACCTTTTGTGACAGCACGAATGGAACTGGAGACTATTATGTTAAGTGAAATAAGCCAGTTGGTGAAAGACAAATACCATATGATCTCTCTTATAAGGGGAATCTAATGAACAAAATAAACTAATGAGCAAAATAGAACCAGAGACATAGAAACATGGAATAGACTGTAGCTGGAAGAGGAGAGGGAGGAGACAGGGACTGATTGAAAGAAAGTGAAGGGATTACTCAAAGAACAGATAAGAAGGATGCATGGACATGGACAACGGTGTGGGGACTGACTATAGAAGTAGGGGGGTGGGCTGGGTGGAGAGGGGGCAAAAGAGGAAAAAGTGGGACAACTGTAATAGCAGAAACAATAAAATATTACAATAAAAATTAAACAAACAAAAAGCCCTGCTCTGCCTCTACTACAGGGCCGTGGTTCTCATACTTTGATGTGCAAAGAATCTCTTAGGGAGTCTCTGTTCAAAATGCCAATATTTAGGCCCTATTTCCACACATGCTGGTTTGGTAGGTCTGGACTGAAGTCTAAGGATCAAACTGCATGTTTAAGAGGCTCCAGAGATGTCTTTAAGGCAGGAGGACCACGACTACATCTTTGACAGATTCTAATCTTAGCAGCACCTGTTAGAATTGGCCATTCTTGGAGGAGAAGGTAGAGTTCTAAGGGGAACAGGAAAGGGAGGAAAAAAGGGAAGAAAATAAGTGAAGAAGAACATTTCCCAAGACCATCTGTGTTAAATCTTAGTCTGTGTTCCAGGGCTCCAGTCGCCTTCTCCAATATTTTTTTCTAACCCTCTAACCGCCATGTAACCTCTCTGACATTAGAAGAAGAAAGAAACATCCTTAAGCATAATGGCAATAACTGATAACCTGGGGCTTGGGTAAGGAATTAGGCTGTTTCTCTGATCAAGAAAGAAATTCTTTCCAGGAGAAAAAGACATGTAACTGAAAGCAAGCTTAGAAGTAAGTAGTCATTAACACACAATTCTCAGTGAGAAAGCAGACCTTCCCAGAGGCGAGTGCTTCTTCCTTAATGAGCACCGAACAGCCTCTGGGAGACCTTTCCTCTTTCTAGAGGCAGGGACGAAAACTCTCTTCTTATGAACTAAGAGGAATAAATTGTTCTCTTCTCCTGTAGTTTGGCCAAGTCATATTACCTTCACAGTTGATATAAAACAGAACAGTTATTAGGTATAACATTGTCATAATTACACTGTGCATCGAACTGCCCCCAGTTGCTCATTTTTCGACTACAAACCAGAATGCGGTGTAAGCAAGTTTCTGGGCAGGAGGTCGAGCAGCGATCAGACTCATCACACCGGCGTGTTACTGTAGCTAATCTTTCTAGTTCCCGTCCTCACTCTGTTCTCTGAGCTGCTTAGAAGGTTATATCGAGTCATGCTCAAAAAAGCAGTCAGAAAAAAACCCCTGTCTTTTCCTCTTTGAAATACATTTGTTAACCTTAACAATTGTGGCTGACATTTCTTTATGTGTCAGCTGTACCAGGATTGCTGCTAAGTTCTTTGAATTCATTATCACATTTAACTTCACAAGTCTAAGAAATGGGTAATTTCATCAGTCCCATTTTACAGATGAGGGTTCAGAGAGATTACATAATTCTTCAAGAGGACCTAGCTATGGCAAACCTGGGTTTCATCTAATTCCAAAGTGTATGCTTTTCACCATCCTGCTTTTTTTTTTCCTCCCCCAATCCTGCTATATTGACTCACGACAGTAGAAAACAGAAAGCTGTTGTTTTTAAATGCCTTCATGGAGGAAGAGACCCATGAAGTAAAAAAAATGCCCGTGGCCCACAAAGCCGTAAGGAGAGCCTGTGTCTGGGAGCGCAGTGAAGCTCCGGTCCTTGTCCGCCCGCACCAACCCCATCGCTGTCTATGCTTTGGGCATGAGTGGAGTCTGTACATCAGTACCAGGCATTTAGCAGAAATATTGGTAATAGACATAACTTAAGAGAGACATTCTGGATATAAAGACTTTTTTTTTCCTGTTTCTGGTTTTTAGACAATCGAGCATAGAGCATAATACACTATGTGATCTGCTGTGATGGAAAAGACCATTGTTGGCTTTCTAGTTCCCTTCTGCTTTTATCCTCTTTGCCAAACTCAGAATGCCTTCCATCGCTCACTGGGCCATCACAGGAGCTAAAAACCCTGTCTAGCTTTCTGTTCTAACACAGTTTCAGCTTAGAATATTCCACTAGCAACCCTGTAGAATGTTATGATAACTCCTATTCTTTCTATCATTCAACAAATTTAAGCACTTACTATGTACTAGGCTTTTTGCCAGCACTGCATATATATTACTTAATACAAAAGACATACTTCCCAACAAATAACTAATAAAATGTAGTTATGAATTGTGATAAATGCCATAAAGAGGACTGATGGAATGTGTCAATGGAAAATGACTTCGCTAGGGTACTCAAGCAGGCCTGATAGATGAGGAGAAGCCTGGCATGTGGCAAGCAGAGAGAACACTCTAGGCAGGCAGAGGCGCAGATGCTAACAGCCCGCCAAGCGCAGAGAAGCCCAGCGCATGCCAAGCCAATGAGGCCTGAGCGAGGCAAGGAAGGGGGAAGCAGGAGACGAGAACGCAGGGCTGGGCAGCCGCCAGGCCATTCACTGCAGAGCCTTGTCAGATGCGAGAAAGGGGATTAAGTTTTATTCTAGGAGAAATGAAAAGTTATTAAAGAGTATTTAGCAGTGATCAACATCAAGTAAATTATGCTACTTATTAAAAATCTTATCTTTTATAAGATTTTCTGGCAACTGAGTGGCGAATAGATTGACGGGGACAAGAGTGAAAGCAAAAACACCAGTCACCAGACTATTGAGGTGGCCCAGGTTCTGTGTCCCCCAAACTGTAATTCTTTGTTGTTGTCCGCTCTAGTGTCACCGCTCACGTAGCACAGGGCTCATATTCCTAGTCAGTGTGGTCCAAACATATTAGTGAAAAAACGGTTCTTCAAGATGGTCTCTGGTCAAATACACTTAAGAAATTCTGCATCCTGCCCTGGACAGGTAGTTCAGTTGGTTAGAGCACTATCATGATTCACCAAAGTTGTGGGTTCAATCCCTGGTCAGGGCACACACAAGAATCAACTAATGGATGCATAAATCAGTGGCGCAAAAAGATCAATGTTCCTCTCCCTCTCTAAAAAGAAATCAATAAAATTTAAAAAAATTTGCATTCTAAATCCCCTTGGAGACTCAAAATGTAAAATAATGCATTAAAGGTTCTGGGAAAAGTTTCAGTAAATTTGTGTATCCCCGTAGCTCTCAAACTTGGAAGCTTTCGTTTTTTTCCCCTCTGCATAATGTTAATATCCTGCATAACTGAGGTTCTCCTGAGTGCATTGAAGGAAATGCTACTGTAAGTCATTCTAACCAAGAGCTAGCGCCATATGCTTGGTTTACTGGACCTCCTCCTCTCTACCTCTCTATTTATTATTTCAATATTCAGACAATATTTTCTGACTCCACATATATTACATGAGGATATCAGCCATTTTATGTCTTATTCCTTCTCTTCATCTCTACCATCTAATTTCTGTCAACTGTTCCTTTACTTTTACACTATAAAGGCTGCTAAAGTTTGTAGTCTTTTCTGTAACCATAATTTTCTTCCTTGTTTCTGGATCTGGATCTTTTGGGTATCCTGAATTAATCCTTCATATCAGGAATATTTTATCTCAAATTTTCTGTCTTTGTCTAAGCACTGTGTATGGTTGATTTCCTTGATTTTATCCTCCAATTCTTTTATTAGACTTTATCTTTTAAAAGCATTTTGGAGATATAATTCAATGTCATATAATCTACCCATTTAAGTGCACAATTCAATAGATTTTTATTATATTTACAGAGCTGTGCAACCATCAATATAATCTAATTCTAGAATATTTAATCTCAAAAATAAATCCTGTAGCCACGAGCAGCTAGCTGCTCTCCATTTCCCCACAGTTTCCACCGGCCATAAGCACCCACTAATCTATATTCTGTCTCTATAGATTTGCCTATTCAGGATGTTTCACATAAAGGGAATCATAAATATTTGACCTTTTTTTCAGTTAGCATAATGTTTTCAAGGTTCATCCATGTTGTAATATGTATTGGTATTTTGTTTATTTTTATTGTCAAATAATATTCCATTGTATGGATACACCACATTTTATTTACCTGTTCATCAGCTAATGGACATTTGAGTTATTTCTGCTTTTTGGCTATTATGAATAATGCCCCTACAAATAGTTGTGTACAAGTTTTTATGTGGACATATGCTTATATTTATCTTGGATATACACCTCGGAGTGTAATTGCTGATTTACATGATAACTCTATGTTTAACATTTTGAGTAACTGCTAGAGTTTTCTAAAGCTGTTGCACTGGCAGTGTATGAGGGTTCCAATTTCTCCACATCTGCTCCAATATTGTTCTAGTATTTTTTTTATTACAGCCATCCTAGTGAATGTGAAGTGATATCTCGTGATTTTGATTTACGTTTCCCCAATAACTAATGATACTGAGCATCTGTTCATGTGCTGACTGGCCATATGTATATCTTCTTTGGAGAAATGTCTACTCAATTCCCTTTCGCTCATTTTAAAAATAGATTGTCTTTTGATTGCTGAGTTGTAACAGTTCTTTGTATATATTCTGTATACAAGTCCCTTATCAGTTTTATGACTTGCAAATATTTTTTCCCATTCTGTGTGCCTGTTTACATTCTTTAAAATTTATTTTAAATTTATTGATTTGAGAGAGAGACATCCAATTTGTTAGTTGAGTCTTGTATGTGCCCTGACCATGGATCAAATCTGCAACCTCGGTACATCGGGACGATGCCCTAGCCGACCGAGTTGGCAGGCCAGGACCTTCACATTTTTGATGGTGCCATTCAATGCATAAAAGCTCTTAATTCTGATGAGGTCCAGTGAATCAATGTTTTCTTTTATCACTTAAGCTTTCAGTGTTGTAGCTAAGAAATCATTGTCTAACTTTTATTGGACATAATTTCAGCAATTACATGTTTAGTTTAAAAAATATTGTCCCAGTTGGTGTAGCTCACCAGCTGGATTGAGCATGGGCCTGCGAACCAAAGGGTCGCAGTTGGATTCCCCAGTCAGGGCACATGCCTGGGTTGTGGGCCAGGTCCCAGTTGGGGGCGTGCTAGAGGCAATCACACATTGATGTTTCTCTCCCTCTCTTTCTCCCTCCCTTCCCCTCTGTCTAAAAATAAAATAAAAAAATCTTTAAAAAAAATTAAAAGATACCTTTTTGTCCTAATTGTATCTTTTTTCATAGAAATATGTTTTTACTGTAAAAGTACAATATCTTACTATATCCTATAAAGATTCCAATTCCTGGTTTTTATTTTTTAAGTTCTGATCTTGAGTTATAATCTTCTTAGGTCAATTTTAAAAATTTATTTATCTTGGTTTTTCTCTTCCATGCTACTGGTTTCTTTCTTATGTCTTGCGATCTTTGACTAGCAATTCATATTTAAAAATTGAGGACTAAGTAGACTATTCTAAGTAGTATGTGCAGATTTTTCTCAGCTATTGAATATGTGGGCTGTTTAGATAAGTCTCTCTTTTTACCTGAATGTCTGCTTTGTGGGCAGAGCTTGCTGACCAACACATTTTACTTTGGAGAGGGAGGAGGTGAGCGCACACACAGCCTTTGGCAGGGATATCCCACAATGCTTTATCCGGTGGTTTATTTGCTATGTAAGAACAACTCCATCTTAGCAGTGCTAGCTCATCCCCAGGCTATTCCTTCAGTCTCTTTGGGAAGGCTCCACAGATTTCATTTGGCACTCACTTGGAGAAAACAGACTGAGCTGCTTTTGCTCTGGATGGGCAGGGTAGAGCACTTAAAGTGATGCAGGAGGAGTTGAGCTGTGGGTGTGGTCCCTCTGCAGACAGACTTTCATACAAACCTCTTGGCTTCATCCCCTTTTCTCATCCCACTCCTGACTCTGAGCCTATCTGCTAGGCAGATTGACTATTTTTTCCCAGAGCCCATTGCTCGGGCTTGCCGTTTCCTTACTCTGCTTAATCTGTTGACAGGCTTCCATCTGTTTAACTATCTCATAGAACTTTGTCAAAAATCTCTCATCTGCTGATGACCCCTCTCTTGTGTGTTTATTATTACAAATTTGCTCTTTGTCAATTTTTAACAGGAGCTAGAATGGTGGTTTCATGAGGAAACGGGGGAGCTTGGGCTTAGATCACTATCCTGAGCTTGAAGCACACCCATTATATTTCAAAGCCATCTTTTGTTGCTTCAGAGATACTGTATCCTGAGTATAAATGTGTGTTCATTTTGGTGTAGCTTCCTTTTGAAAAGCTCTTTTCTTTTCTGTGCGCAATGGCACTTGAAAGAGAGATGCTAACTATTCAAACGGTAGAAGTAATCTTTTATGAATTCCTTCCCACTCTCTCACTCTCACTTTGCTGAGATATCCATCAACAAATCATGTCTACCCTAACTTTTTGCCACCTCCTTTGACATTTTTCTTAACCCAACCCACCGTCATCTCACAATGAATCAGGCTCCTTATCGAGCTCTTTTGAGTCTTATTTTTGACCTCAAAATCTAGCTGGCGCACAGACCAGGGTAAGTGGACTCTAGTACATGTTGCTGCCTTTATAAAAACCTGTAATGGCTTCCCACTGTTCATAGAATAAAATGCACAGTCTCTTTATTGTGGTAAACACGGTCCAGCTATAACCCGGTCCTTGCCTGTCCGTGCATCCTTATTTCCTGCCGCTCTCCTTTTGCTCACAATACCGCCTGTCTTTCTTTTCCTCAAAAGCCTTAAACTTGTTTCTGATTCAGGACATTGGTGAACATAATTTAAAACCTCTGCCTAGAATTTTCTTCCTTTTATTCTTTGAATGGCTGGCTCTTTCATTCTTTTGTTCTAGGCTTAAATAAATTGTTCCTCAGAAAAGTCCCCTCTGATCACCTTGTCCAAATAGCTCCACTAACCCCAAGTACCCTGATCATTTCCTTTACAGGATTACATGCAATTTGTAATAATTTATTTTTCTTATGTAATGTAATTCTCTCTTGACTTTATTCATCAACACATGCCCAGAATCAGGCAACAATCAAACACAAAATAGGTGTTCGATAGATATTTATTGAAATAGTACTCATTGCGCTATGATTTAGGCCTCTTTAAAAATCTCAAAGGATTATATGGGAGACTCATGGACAAAGTCAAGCAGGGCTGGGGGGGTCATGGGTGGGGGGAGGGAGGATTGGTGGGAGGAAAACGGACAAAACTGTGCTTGAACAATAAACCAAATTTAAAAAATAAGGTAAAAAAGAAAAGAGATTAAATAATGTAATGAAAACCTTGAAAAATAAAAATAAATAAAAATGACCCCCCCAAAAAACTCAAAGGGAGCCTTAGTAAACATACTTTCAACAAATATCTGCTTTTCTTGACACTATTGCATCACCAAAAAATAGGCTAGGTCCACTCTGTAGCAGACATAGTGATAAGCTCCAAATAAGTTTAAAAAGCTTAACATTAAAAATTAAAACATTTAAAAAGCTTAGATTAAAAGAAAATAGTGAGTTTATCTTAACTGTGGAAGGGAAGAAACAAAAAAGATTATCAACAAGAAAGTAGACAAGAATAACTATAATAAAAATAAACTTCTGAAACATTAAAAACAGTTTCACAGTAATAAAAAAGCAATAGATTAAGATAAAATTGTCATTACATAGATAAGGTATAAAAGTTTACAAAAGAAAAACAGGGGAAATTGATATAACCCTGAAGAACAATTCTTCATGCATTTAGATAAAATCAATTACTAAGACTAACCAGTTCCCAAATGAGGAAATGAAAATAATAAAACAAGCACTTTATTAAGTACTTCCCATATTCCAGACAACACACTAGTCCCTGAAGATATAAACATGAAGATTCTATCTCTGTCCTAGTGGAGTTTGTATCCTAACTTGAAAGTTAGTCCTTTTTAGCCTGTAACTACCTAAGTTTAAAAACTTAAAAATTAGTTTGGCTCTATAAAACTAAAGCTAAACATTATGACTTATATAAATCACCATAATATATTTAAATCACCATTTGCACAATGCTTTAAAATGCTTCACAGTCACACTGTGCATACCAGTTTTGGGTCGTATGAAATTAGAGCCAGTTGTCGAATAAGACACCTACTGTACTCCTACATTCTGAAGCTACGGAGTGAATAAAACATAGGCTGGGTCCTGATCCCAAGCCACAATGTATTAGGGGGGGAAAGGTATGTAAATAAATAAGTTATCTTCAATTTGGTAAGTGCTATAGCAGAAAAATAAACAAAGTGCCATACACAGACAGAGGAGGTCATAAGAAAACCTGGCTAGAAATGTCAGAGATCTATTGGAAAGAAGAAAAATTAGGGAAGAGGGTAGTATTCCAATGAAGATGCCACAAAATAGGAAGATTCAAAGGTCAAAAGTATATAGCATCTTCCAAAATTTACACACACTTCAGTAGCTAAGGGCAGGCTGTGCAAGGGCGTGTAGCTGTGTGCGAGCTGCAAACGGGGCGGACGCCGGGCCCTGAAGCCCAGGGCTGCGTGTGGAAGGGTTTGGATTTCAAGCAGGAGTGATTTGGTCACATGTCACATTTTCTAAAAAACCACTCAGAAATCTATATGAAGCAATTATTAAAGTCTGAAACTAGATATGGAGAAATCATTTAGGAGGAAAAATGGTAAGGCTTAAAATAAAAATGAAAAGGAGACAGAATATGAATGATACTAAAATGTCAGAAATAATAGAACTTAGTAAGTAACTGGTAGAGTATGTGAACAAAGGAGACGAATGAATCTAAAATGGCCCCCTGGCCTGTGCTTGAGGCAAAATTGTATTGTGTCATTAACCAAACCTGAGATGGGAGACAGGAGGCGACATAAGGATTCGGAAAGTGTTCAGTTCTTTTCATAGTTAACAGAATTCAAATTTAAACAACCAAAGGGAATCTTACATCAATTAAAACAGTGTAAATTAATAAAAATGACAATACTCCTTGCTGTGGGGTATTGGGGGAAAGGATTCACTAATACATTGCTGCCCTCCAACCTAGTACAACTGTTCTGAAAAGAAATCTGGCAACAAATATATGAGCCATAAAAATTATCATATACATACTTTGTCCCAGAAACCCAACTTTTTGGAATACAGCCCAAGGATGTAATTCAAAAGAAATAAAAAACCTATCTGTGTAAGGATGTTTATAGCTCTGCTATGTATTACAGACAACAACTGGAAATAGTCCAAATGCCCAACAGTGAGGGAAGGCTTTGGTACATTAATGCAATGGAATGTTTTATTGCTATTAAGAATGACAAATATGAGAGCCATGTAGAAATAAAGAGAGGGCAATATAAAGCAATGGGTAAAACATGCAGAACTCAAAATGATGCATACACAATGATTGCAACTATGTAAAATGATATCTGTATAACCAGAACTGGAAAAGACTACAGAGCTGGTTATTTAGAGTGCTGACATTTTTGTTATTGTTGGTTGAGTTGCTGGGAATGCTTATGTGTTTCAAGTTATATTTCACCATATATTTAGTACACATACATGGAGAGAGATAAATCTCCATTTCCTGGTATATAAAGGAAAAAAAGTGCTCACCAGCACCTTTCCTTGCCCTAAGTGATTTTCTCTAGTCTCTTGAGTCCTGTTAGTTTTTGGATATATAGGGAAGTAGACCCCACGACTGGCTACCATAGTATTCAGTTACATGCTCATTTCTTTCATCTGTCACTTACCATTGTATCCAAGTTTCCTGACTTTTTCATAACAAACCAGCATGTATGTGCTCACGTTTCCAGCATGCACACACACTGGGATGCTCTAACTACACCTATGGACTGGGTAGAAGTGTCTCTTTAAAATGACTTTTTAATCCCTGACATGGAGAAATATTTGTTTCTTACCTTCTGTTACCCTGGTGGAATTACCCCTCCATTTAATGAAGGCTGATCCCTCTGGATGCCATTTCTTCTACTCTTAAAGAACTCCTCACTTTATTTATATCTTTGATCTCTTGTATCATCTAGCTCTTCTCTCCTGGATAAGGCTCATCAACATATCAATCTGTTCTAGTGTCTTCCAGAAGAAAAATGCCATCGCTTTCCTTGACCTCCACATTAGTTCTTCTGCTCTCCTTCACAGTAAACATTCTCTTAAGGATTATTGTCCATATTATTGTTTCCAATCCCTCAGCCCCCATCCACTCTTCAGACTATTGTGATCTGCCTTCTGTTCCCACCACTCCACTGAACTGTGTTATTCAAAGCCACCGACAATGTGCCTGTTGTCAAGTCCAGTGGCACTCTTCTACCTTCCTGGTACTTGACCTCCTGGCCTCCTAGCAGCACCCCTCCTTATTTAAAACTCCCTTTTCTTGGCTCCTGTAACACCTCAGCCTCTCCCTTTTCTCTTACTTCTGAGGGCATCCCTCTTTTTTTTCCCTCCAACTGTGAGAGTTCCTCTATCTCTTCTCTTTCCACATTCTCTCTAAATGATCTCCTCTTTTCCCAGAGCCTTAAATCCTATTTGCATGCTAATGATCCCCCAAATTAACATCTCTAGCAGGGATCTTGATCCCTTGACTCATTCAATGATATACCTGACATCTTCATTTAGATTCAAGCACAATAAATATAACATGAAAACTAAAGTCATGATTTTCTTCCTGGACCAGTTACCCCTCCAAGTCTTCGCATCTCTGTAAATGGAAATACCACACACCCAGTTGCTAACACACCCCTAGGGCACGTCATCATACATTTACCCAGTATATCAAGGCTTTTGGGTTCTATCTCCAATACTACATTCCATCGCCGCCACCTTATTCCAGGCTCCCACCATCCTCTCTCTCTGCCGCAGCAGCCTACTTATTGCGTCCTCTCCAAGCTATTTTCCGTAGAGTAGACACAGCAGACTTTTTGCATAATAAATCAAATTATTCCTCTCCTCAGCTTAAAACACTCACCGTATTTCCCACCATACTCAGAAGAAAGTCCTTTAGTCCCTCACTGTGCCTGTAAGTCCCTACATGGTATGATACCTAGTTACTTCTCTAGCTATAACTTTCTTTAGTCAACCTGGACCTTTTTTCCTCCCCAGGGTCTCTGCATATGCTTTTCTTTCTGCCAAGAACACCGATACTGTTCACTTTTCACTTTGTCTAGTTAACACCTGCTTATCATTTAGATTACACTTTAAATATCTCTCTTTCTCTTATATGTGACTTCATTAAGGAAATACTTCCATGACCTCCTACTCAGTCCAATCCCAGCCCTTTGGGTCAGGCACAGTACCATGAACCTTTACTTGGTTTTGTGTTAGTTTTAAGATCAGTTGATTAATGTCTATGTCTCTCCTGCCATATTAATACTTCATGAAGGTTGAGAAAGTACTCGGCACATATCAGTTACTCAAGAAACATCTCCAGAATGAATGAATAATTGACACAGGGTCATGCTACTGAGAGGACACCCTCAGCTCCATGAGAATACATTGATCAGATCATTAAAGAAAAAAGGTAACCCAAAAGCATAAATACATGGGTGCAACTGATAGAGTTACTGGCTTTGCTTGGTTATGTATTATGAACTGAGGCTAAAGTTCTGTGCATGTGATTCTTATCTGCTAATTAACACATGTAAAATGAAACCAACTTCTCCATCTCATACACACGTACACAAGCACACACACATATACGCAGTCATTTCAACGCTCAGTGAAAGTGTGCAAAGGGAAGCACAGAATTGCATTTTTAGGCAGGGGCCACTGTCATGAAATTGTTCTGCAAGGAAAAAGGGAACTTGCCCCTGAGAGAAAACAAAAGGGTGAGGAAAGGACAGGAATTGGAATAAGGGCTTGGGGATTCTTTGCAAAGAGGAAAATGCCTAAAACTAAATTTCGGATTGTTAACGTAGTTACAGTATAAGTCCTTCTGCCCTCCCAAGCCCTCAGTAATACCTGCCATGGTAATGATCTTAGATCAGGACGAAGCCACCTCAGAACGGACTGGAGAGAGCCGCAAGAACTCTCAAGCCACATGGCTCATCCGGGAGGCTGGCCAACGGTTTCTCTTTCCTCAGGTATCTCTGTCTGCAGTCACGTGGCATTTATCTAACCTAACGTGGGGAGTGCACTTCACTGGAGAATGTCTTACTTATCTTTGTATTAGCAGGAACAGCTGCAGCCGTCCGTAACAAGATGCCACATAGAAAGTGTGCCTCAGGGCCTACTCTGTTCCGGATGAAGGCCTGACTCTCCCAACTTCACTGTTCCCGCCCTTCCAGCTCCAGTTCCGTCTCCACTTTGGGTCTCGAATTCAACATACACCTCCAGTCTTCCTTGCGCCATTCCCTCTGCCGTTCCCTCTCCCCTTGCATAACTGGAGCAAACTGGCACAGGTGGGTTATGCCCACTATTCAGTCTAAGTCTGGCCTACTAGCAGGACTGGGGCAGAGAGCATTTAACACAGTGCCTCATCTATAACCAATGCTTTAAAAATGATTATTAGATTCATTCAAAATTAAATAAACCACATGACAGCAATTCTTCAGGATACCTGCTAATCTATTGGTTAAGTTTTGCTTTAATCTGCAAGTATTTGCAGTATTTCTCAACTTTTTTAACCCAGCTCCACTGGCCAAGATTGTGTCAAGCTGTACTTTCTGTAAAAGGACGCAAGAATAAATAACATTAAAAAATATATATATAATGATGCTATAAAATGCTGCAATATTAAATGTGCTTTTTAAAACGGTGCATACCTTCCAACCTGTCCTGGAAATTGTGATGTCCATCCCCAAACCCACCGCCTTCTGCTGACTGTGGAAGGTCTGGAGAGATGAAAGGTTATGCCACTGTTTGATGGAGAACCCCTGAGTTAGAGTGGGGGAAGTCACTATGGAAAAAGTCTCTCTGTCCTTCTTAAGAACAAAATAAACAGGAAAAAACCAAATACATTAATTCGTTACATTTAATGAACAATGTTACAAGAACTGCTAAATAATCTGACCTACCCGTCTAGAAGGGCGATGACATTCTTCCTGGGCCGTCCAATATTGGGGCCATATAAGCTGGCTCTGGAGTAAATCCGGATGGGTTGCAATAGCCTCTTCAGCTGGATGTAATCCTTTCCCAACTGGCTGCCATTTACCGCTCGGCCATGCATGGTCCGATAGTTATTTGGCTCTAGATCGAAAGAAGACATGCAAGTCAAAGTTGAGAAGGGTAAAGCTCTGCTAACCCTTTCCTGTCCACAGAGTCTCTGCTCTCCCCCGCTTTTTTAAACAATGTGAATAAAATAACCAGGAGAGGGTGTGAGCTAGATTAACTGGAGAAACAACCCCAATGAAAAAAGTCCAATGCCATCCTAACATTCTATTCATTTTCACACCAATCTTCACAAAAGATCACATAGCCCACAACAGAAAGAATGTACTGCTTTTCAGGTAGTATTTTATAATGAGTAAAATACTGGGTTGAGTGGTGTCCCCCAAAATTTATGTCTACTTGAAACTTCAGAATGTGACCTTATTTGGAAACAGGGTCTTAGAAGATGTAATTAGTTACGATAAAGTGAAATGGGATTAGGGCGTGCCTTAAGTCCAGGAACCAATGCCTTTATAAGAGACAGGAGAGGGAGATTCAGGCACTCAAATACACAGGGAAGAAGGTCATGTGCCAGCGGAAGCAAGACTGAAGGAATGCGCTATGCCAAGCTTGCTGGCCGCTGCCAGAGGCCAGGGGAAAGGCATGGAATAGATTCTTTCTCAGAGCCTCCAGAAGTAATCAACTTTGGCAATGCTTTGATTTCAGACTTTAGGTCTCTTGAACTGTGGCAGAATGAATTTCTGTTGTTTTATGCCACTAAGCTCATGGAAATTTGTTATGACAGGCAAAAAAAATAATAATACAAATGGTAAGAAAGGAAAGCTTCATAAATATGGTCATCGTACCAAAAAGTTATAAAAACTTAATGTTTAATAATAACAAAATAGCTGAGTGAAATAATTAACAGTAAAACCCCCTCTCCTAGCTTACCTTAACCTGGTAGTTCTAAAGGGCAAGGAAAGTCCTAAATACCAGCAGCTCCACTGCAGGAGAGGGCTAACTTGATATGGAATGAAACACATGCTCTAAAGATATATAGGCAAGTTTGAAGTTTTGATACTGTTGGAGCAAGAAATAGACCAGCATACTTGTGAGAAATTCAACGGGGAGATCTGGGGAATAAGACAGCCACAGTGGGCCTTGATAAGCTCACATATACTCCTTGTAGTCTGGAAGGCTGTGCACGCTCGGGAAACACTGGAGAAGGCACTAGCTATCTGTGCATTCTCAGATGAGTGTGAAACCCAGTACACTCATAAAGAAGACATGCCAGGCAGTAAAAGTCAGTTAGACTTATAAACTGCCTAAATATTAATGTGTTCCCCAACTTACCTAGCAAAGGGTAGAAGCCTTACTGGCTCAATGTAAGTGCAACCTCTGATCAATCATTGTCTTGCCATTAAGCTATGTTGACCCAGGGAAACTTCTAGGAAGCTGGCCAAAAATAAACAATGATTCAAAAAAAAAAACAAAAAACTTGAGACAGACTCTACAGAATTAGTCCAAATAAATAAACAAACAATAACAACAACAGAACTCACAACAAAAATAACCACAGGGATGGAGGATTTGAATTCAGGGTTGCTCCAATATATCTAAAATGTACAGTTTTCAACAACAAAAAGTTATGACATGCAAAGAAATAGGAAAGTGTAACCATAAATGGTGGGGGGGAGCAGTAAATAGAAACTCTCTCTTGGGGGCTCCAAATGTGAGACTTTGCGGATAAGGACTAAAAACTTCTACTAGTTTGGGGAAATTTCTTATCTCATTAAATGGCTCTTTGCAGAGCAACATGGCTGGTAGAAACTAGCCTTTCCTTTTGCTGGATAAAAATGAAACATTAACAAGGAAGTTTTCTTCTGAAGATTAAAATAAATTACAAATAAAAATAAAAAACTATTATAATATGTTCAGAGAACTAAAGAGAACAATAAAAATGAAAGGAAAGTATACATTTATTAAATTTATTTATTTAACTAAAGAGAACAATAAAAATGAAAGGAAAGTATACGTTTATTAACTGGTCAAACATAGAGATAGCAATTATAAAAAAATGACCAAATGGAAATCTTAGTACTGAAATAACTCTTTACATACAGAAGAAAACAGTGAAATTAACAGCTGAGTTTTTACCACAAATAATGGACAACAGAAAACAGTGGCATGATATATTTAAAATGTTAAGGGAGACATTTCTAAGATGGTGGATGAGTAAGTGGGATCTACACTAACCTCCTCCCAGGACCAATCTTGAATTACAACTAAATTGTAGAGAAATCATCCAAATAACCAAAATGAACAGTAGCTGGAGTGAAGCTTTTAACCAAGGACAGACGGAAGAAAAAACTTCACCACGACAAGACTGGTAGGGAGTGTGGAGGTGGCATGAGAGGACTGGCTGAGTTCCCATAGGCAGTAGCTAAAATTCTGGAGGGATATTTCAGTCGCTGGGGAGTTTCCCTTGAGAAGTGTGGGGTCTAAAGCCCAAGCTGGACTCCCAAGCCTACAGCACCAGAGCTGGAAAGGAACCCAGATAACACCCAGCTGTGAAAAGCAGAAAGGTTTCTGTCTGCCAGGGAGAGATGACTGGAGATGTAGACAGCCTCTTAAAGAGCCAATGTACAAAATTTCATTTATAGCCACTTACCATGGGCTCTGACAGATGGAGGGCAGAGTGGACTTGAGAAGTTAAGGGGAGTCTGGGGTTGGTGGCTTGGGGAGGGAACTGAAGGAACAGTTGCCAGGATCCCTGTGCTAAGTGATTCCCCATCTTTCAGAAGCCACCTTCCTCAGGCAGAGCACTCCTCTAAAAGTGACATCAGCCTGAGGGGAAGCAATAACACTGCATGCAGGAATTACTCTATCCGACCCTATGGTGCTTAAGCCTGGCTGCTGATTACAGTTTTAGGCTATATCATTGATTAGCTTAAAAACTGAGGTGGAAAATGCAAAGAAGCAGCCAAAACGGTAAGACAAAGAAATAGACCCCAAATGAAAGAACAAGAGGATTCTCCAGAAGAAGAATTAATGAAAAGAAGGCAAGTAACTTATCAGATAGAGCTTAGAGTAATGATTATAAGGATACTCAAAAGCATGAAAAAAAGACATAGAAACGATAAAAAAAGGACCAGTCAGAAATAAAGAACGCAATATCTGCAATAAATAATACACAGGAAGGAAACAATAGCAGGTTAGATGAAACTGAGGATTACATCAATGATTTGGAAGACAAGGTAGAAAAAAACACCTAGGCAGAGCAGCAAAAAGAAAAAAGAATTTTTAAAAAATAAGGAGAGCTTAAGAAACATTTTGGACAACATGAAATATAACAACATCTGCATCATGCAAATACCAGAGGGTGAAGAGGGCAAACAAGGGATTGAGAAGTTATTTGAAGAAATGACTGAAAACTTCCCTAATCTGGTGAAGGAAAAAGACACACAAGTTCAGGAAGCTCAGAGAGTCCCAAACAAGTTAGAACTAGAAGGTTACACTGAGACATATCATCATCAAAATGACGAAGCTTAAAGACAAGCAAAGAATCCTAAGAGCCACAAGAGAAAAGCAGGTAGTTGCCTACTAGGGAGCACCAATTAGACTGTCATTTGATTTCTCAGCAGAAACATTTCAGGCCAAAAGGGAGTGGTGTGAAATAGTCAAGGTGATGAAAAGCAAGGACCTACAACCAAGGCTACTTTACCCAGCAAGGCTATCATTTAAAATCAAAGGAGATATAAGGAGCTTCCTAGGCAAGAAAAGGCTAAAGGAGTTTGTTAACACCAAACCAGTACTGCAACAAATGTTAAATGGCTTGCTCTATGAAGGAGAAGAAGAAAAAGAGAAAAAAAAAACAGGAAAATAGTCTAAGAATAAAATGACACTAAATACGTATCTACCAATAATAACCTTAACTGGAAAAGGCTTAAATGCTCCAACCAAGAGACATAGGGTAGCTAAGTGGATAAGAAAACAAGACACATATATTTGCTGTCCCCAAGAGACCCATCTCAGATTGAAAGATACACACAAACTAAAAGTAAAGCATAGAAAAAGATATTTCATGCAAATGGAGAGAAAAAAAAAGCTGGCGTAGCAGTACTTATATCTGACAAAATAGACTTTAAAACAAAGGCTACAGTAAGAGACAAAGAAGGTCACTGCATAATGATAAAGGGAACATCCAACAAGCGGGCATAACCTTAGTAAACATTTATACGCCCAACAGAGAAGCACCTAAACATGTGAAGCAAATATTGATAAACATAAAGGGAGAGATCAACAATAATATAGTCATAGTTGGGGATTTTAACACCCCATTGACTTCAATAGATAGATCTTCCAGACAGAAAATCAACGAGGAGACAGCAGCCTTACATGACACACTAGATCCGATGGGTTTAATTGGTATCTTCAGAGCATTTCATCCCAAAGCAGTGAAATATACACACTTTTTAAGTGCACATGGACCATTTTCTAGGATAGACCAGATGTTAGAACACAAGTCTCAATAAATTTAAGAAGATTGAAATCATATCAAGCATCTTCTCTGACCACAGTGCTATGATACTAGAAATCAGTCCCAAGAAGAACACTGAAAAACATGCAAAGACATCAAAGCTAAGTAACATGCTATTAAACAATGAATGGGTCAACAACAAGATCAAGGAATAAATAAAAAGATTCCTTTAAATAAATGAAAATGAGGACACAACAATCCAAAATCTGAGGGACACTGGGAAAGCAGTCTTAAGACAGAAATTCATAGCTTACAGGCCTATATCAAAAACAATTCTCCTGTGAAACCATCCTGTTCAGGGCTTTTGTGTGCCAGAAGTTTTTTGATTACTGCTTCAATTTCACCAACTGTTATCAGTCTGTTCAGGCTTTCTGCTGCTTCTTCATTCAGTTTTGGAAGATTATATTTTTCCAGGAATTTGTCCATTTCACCTAGGTTTTCAAATTTCTTGGCATATAGTTGTTTGTAGTAATTTCTTACAATCCTTTGTATTTCTGTGGTATCAGTTGTAATCTTTCCTCTTTCATTTCTGATTTATTTGGGTCCTCTCTTTTTTTCTTGATAAGTCTTCTTAAAGGCTTGTCGATTTTGTTTATCTTTTCAAAGAACCAACACCTGGTTTTATTGGTCCTTTGAATTGTTCTTTTAGTCTCTATGTCATTTAATTCTGCTCTGATCTTGATTATTTCCTTCCTTCTACTTGTTCTGGGCTTTGTTTGTTGTTGTTCCTCCAGTTCTTGTAGATATAGTGTTAGGTTGTTTATTTGAAATGTTTCTATTTTTTTTACGTAGGCTTGTACCGCTAAGAACTTCCCTCTCAGAACTGCCTTTGCTGTGTCCCATAGGTTTTGGACAGTTGTGTGTTCATTTTCCTTTGTTTCCAGAAAGTTTTTGATTTCTTCCTTGATCTCATTATTAACCCGTTCATTGTTTAATAGCATACTATTCAGTATCCATGAGTTTGAGTGTTTTTGAGTTTTTTCCTTGTGGTCGCTTTCTAGTTTTGGGCCTTTGTAGTCCAAGAAATTGCTTGATATGATTTCAATTTTCTTGTATTTGTTGAGGCTTGTTTTGTGTCCTATTATGTGGTCTATCTTTGAAATTTTTCCATGTGCATTTGAAAAGAATGTGTAGTTTGCTTCTTTGGGATGAAAGTTCTGTATATATCAGGTAAGTCCACTTGATCTAGGACATTGTTCAATGCCACAATATCCTTGTTGATATTTTGTTTAGAAGATCTACCCATTTTTGACAGTGGGGTGTTAAAGTCCCCTAGTATACGTGTGTTTCTGTCTATATCTTTCTTAAAGTCCCCCAAGATTGTCCTTATACATTTGGGTGCTCCTATGTTGGGTACATATATATATTTACAATGTTCATGTCTTCTTGATGGATTCTTCCCTTGAGTTTTATATAGTGTCCTTCAGTATATCTTTTTAGGGCTTTTGTCTTGAAGTCTATTTTGTCTAATATAAACTATTGCTATCCCGGCTTTTTTTCCTGTCCATTTGCTTGGAATATTTTTTTCCAACCTTTCACTTTCAGTCTGTATAGGTCTTTTTTTATGAGGTGGGTCTCTTGTAGGTAGCATATGTATGGGTCATGTTTTCTTATCCATTCAGTTACCCTATGTCTTTTGATTGGAGCATTTAATCCATTAACATATAAGGTTACTATTGATCAGTAGTTATTCACTTTTCCCCCTTTGGACCTGTGTCCTCTCTCTCTCGTTCTTTTTCTTTCTCTTCTTATAGCAGTCCCTTTAGCATCTCTTGCAGTGCTGGTTTGGTAGATGTGTATTCTTTCAGCCTCCTTTTGTCTGGGAAAATCCTTATTTTGCCTTCCATTTTAATTGAGAGCCTTGCTGGGTAGAGTAGTCTTGGTGGCAGGCCTTTGCTTTTCATTACTTAGAATATTTCTTGCCATTCCCTTCTGGCTTGCAGTATTTCTGTGGAGAAGTCAGCTGCCAGCCTTATCGGGGCTCCGTTGTGTGTTATTTCTTGTTTCTCTTGTGCTGCTTTTAAGATTCTCTCTTTGTCGTTAAAACTTGGCATTTTAATTATGATGTGCCTTGGAGTAGGCCTCTTTGGGTTCATCTTGATAGGTACTCTGTGCTTTCTGAGTTGCTTTGTATTTTCCCTCTCCAGGTTCCTTCATGACAGCATGGATGGAACTGGAGAGCATTATGCCAAGTGAAATAAGCCAGGTGGTGAAAGGCAGATGCCTTATGATTTCACCTATAAGTGGAAACTAATCAACAGAGTAAAACAAGCAAGCAAAATATAACCAGAGATACTGAAATAAAGAACAAACCGACAGTAACCAGAGGAGAGGGGGTGGGGGGTAACAAAGGGAAAAAGGGGAGGGTAATCAAGGAACATGTATAAGGAATCATAGGCAAAGCCAAAAGGGGATACAATCAAGGACAGGAAGTGGGGATGGGAGGGGTGGGGGAGTGGTGGGGGAAAATGGACAACTGTGCTTGAACAACAATTAAAAAAAAAACAACAAGAAAAAGCTGAAACAAATGACCTAACTTCACACTTAAAGGAACTTGAAAAAGAACAACAAAGCTGAAAGTGAACAGAAGGAAGGAAATAATAAAGATCAGAGCAGAAATAAATGAAATAGAGTCTAAAAAAGTGATACAAAAGATCAATGAATCCAAGGTGGTTCTTTGAAAAGATAAATACGATTGACAAACATTTAACCAGACTCATCCAAAAAAAAAAAAAGAGAGAGAGAAAGGACCCCAATAAATAAAATTAGACATGAAAGAGGACTAATAACAGCTGACACCAAATAAATACAAAGGATTGTAAAAATATTATGAACAACTATATGCCAACAAACTGGACAACTTGGACAATATGGAAAAATTCCTATAAATATACAACGCTCTGAAGCTAAATCAGGAAGAATCAGAGAATCTAAATAAGCATATTATACCTGGAGAAGTTGAAGCAATAATCAAAAAACTCCCAAGAAACAAAAGTCCCAGGCCAAATGGATTCACAGGTGAATTTTACCAAACATTCTAAGAAGAACTAACACCTGTCCTTCTCAAACTATTTCATAAACTCAAGAGCAGGGAAGTCTCCCAAACTCATATTACAAAGCCAGCATTATCCTAATTCCAAAACCAGATAAAGATAATACAAAGAAAGAAAATTATAGGCCAATATCCCTGATGAATACATAGGCTAAAATCTTGAACAAAATATTAGCAAACTGAATACAGCAATGCATCAAAAAGACCATACATCATGATCAAGCGGGATTTATTCTGGGAATGCAAAGTTGGTACAACATTCACAAATGAATAAATATGATTCACCACAAAAACAAAATGAAGGATAAAAAGCACATGATCATATGAATAAATGCAGAAAAAGCATTTGATAAAATCCAGCACCAATTTATGATAAAATCTCTAAGCAAAGTGGGATTAGAAGGAACATACCTAAACATAATAAAGGTCATGTATGACAAACCCACTGCCAGCATCATACTCAATGGGAAAAAACTACAAGCATTCCCCTTAAGATAGGAACAAGACAGGGATGTCCACTTTCACCTCTTACTCAACGTAGCACTGGAAGTCCTAGCCATATCAATCAGACAAGAAGAAGAAATAAAAGGCATCCAAATTGGAAAGGAAGAAGTAAAACTGTCATTATTTACACATGACTTGATACTATATAGAGAGAACCCCAAAGATTCCACCCAGAAGCTACTAGAACTGATAAATGAATTCAGCAAAGTATCAGGATACAGAATTAATATCCAGAAATCAGTTGCATTTTTATATGCCAATAATGAACTAACAGAAAGGGAAATTAAGAAAACATCCTTTTCACAATTGCTACAAAAAGGACAAAATACCTAGGAATAAACCTAAGCAAGGATGTAAAAGGTCCATACTCAGAAAATTAGAAGACACTGAAGAAAGAAATTGAAAAAAATACAAGTAAGTGGAGACATATACCGTGGTCAGGTATAGGAGGCATTAACATCATTAACATGTCCGTACTACCCAAAGCAATCTGTAGATTCAATGCAATTCCTATCAAGATTCTGATGACATATTTCACAGAACTAGAACAAATATCTCAAAAATTTATACAGAATCACAAGAGGCATCACATAGCCAACAGTGATCCTGAGAAAGAAGAACGAAGTTGGAGCAATCACATTGCCTAATATCAAACTGTACTATAAGACCATAGTAATCAAAACAGCACGGTACTGGCATAAAAGCAGACACATAGATCAATGGAATAGAATATGGAGCCCAGAAATAAACCCATATCTTTATAGTCAATTAATATTCAACAGAGGAAGCGAGCACATACAATGGGCTAAAGACAGCTTATTCAATAAATGGTGTTGAGAAAACTGGACAGTTATGTGCAGAAAAATGAAACTAGACCACCTTCTTACACCACACACAATAATAAATTCAAAATGGATCAAAGACTTAAATGTCAGACCCCAAAACCATAAAAATCACAGAAGAAAACATAGGCAGCAAAATCCTGGACAGTGCTCGTAGCAACATTCTATCAGATAGATCTCTCCAGGCAAGAGAAACAGAAGAAAAAATAAACAAATGGGACTACATCAAACTAAAAAGTTTTGCACAGCAAAGCAAATCTTCAGTAAAGTAAAAGGACAGCCCTCAGAATGGGAGAACATATTCGCTGATATATCTGATCAGAGGTTAATATCCAAAATTAATAAGGAATTTACAAAACTCAATACCAAAAAAGCCAAACAATCCAATTAAAAAATGGGAAAGGATATGAATAGACACTTCTCCAAGGAGGACAAACAGATGGCCAATAGAAATATGAAAAGATGCCCAATGTCACTAATCATCAGAGAAATGCAAATTAAAACTGCAGTGAGATATCTCCTCACACCTGTCAGAATACCTACCATCAATAAATCAACAAACAACAAGTGCTGGTGAGGATGTGGAGAACGGGGGAACCCTTTTGCACTGTTGATGGGAATGCAGGCTGGTACAGCCATTATGGGAGGCAGTATGAAAGTACCTCAAAAAATTAAAAATGGAACTACCTTTTGACCAGTGATCCCATTTCTGGGAATATACCCAAAGGAAACCAAAACACTAATTTTAAAGAACATGAGCATTCCTATGTTCATTGCAGTATTATTTACAATTCCCAGATATGGAAGCAGCCAAGAGTCCAATAGTAGATGAGTGGATAAAATAACTATGGGACATTTACATGATGGAATGTTACTCGGTGGTAAAGAAGAAGAAAATTTTATCCTTTGCAACAGTATGGATGGACCTGGAGAACACTGCTAAGTGAAATAAGCCAGCCAAAGAAAGACAAATACCATATGATTTCGCTCATATGTGGAATCCAATGACCAAACTGAACTAACAAGGGAAATAGGGACAGACTCACAGATGGAGAGCAGGATGACAGCTGGTGGGGTAGGTCAGTGTATGGAGGGATTGAGCAAAAAGGAAAAAGGGCTCACGGACATGGAAAACAGTGTGGTGATTGCCGGGGGAAGAGAGGTAAAGGCCACTAAATGGTAATGGGAAAAAATGCAATAATGATTAAATAAATAAATAAATAAAATGTTAAAGGAAAAAACTGTGAACCAAGAATTTTATATGCAGCAATCAATCCTTCAAAACTTAAAGCAAAATTTAGACCTTCCTAGAAAAACAAAGGAAAGAATTTGTTGTGAGAAAATCTTCCTTACATGAAATTTTAAAAAAGAAGCCTTTTAGGCTGAAATGAAATGACACCAGATTGTGACTGAAAACCACACAAAGAGAGAACACCAATAAAGGTAATTACACAGGTAAATACAAAAACAGTTAAAAATAGTCATACTCTTAATTAATTTCAAGGAGTTACATAAAATAAAAACTAGGATGCTGTATTGCTGGGCTTATAACATATACAGATATGATATTTAGAATAATAATGCTACAAAGGAGGTGGAAATAGAGCTCTATTAGAGTTAAGTTTGTATATTTAACTGGAATTAGGTAGGTATTACTCTAAAGTATATTATAATGAATTAAAATGAATTATAATAAGTACATGAACAAAAAATAAGTACATGAGCAACAACAACAACAAAAAATAACGCATATAGCCCCATAGAAAATGGGACAGTATAACTCCCTTTTGATAGTGCTCTTTGCTTTCTACTTCTAAGACCTACATAGTATCCTGTTGATATAATTCTTAAGTCTTTAGTTACTTAAACAAGTAAAACAATTCCACAAATCCAACCCTACTTTTATTTGAACCTCTCCTTGATTAATACAACACACTCAGTTATGACCTAGAGAAATCATGATTTGTTACTAAACTGAACTGTGAAAGAACTCTAATAGCAATGTACATGAAACTGATATTTTTCTATGTAATATTTAAGATTTTCAACACTCTCAGGAAGTTAACACGGCGTAGAATTCTTTCCCTGTTTAAGTGATTAACTCTTCTAAAGTATATAAGACATAAAAGATACTAAAAGAATAGAGATAAAATGAGATTCAAACAAAAAATACTTTTTGCCTTTTGGGGAATGTACCTATATGAAAAAAATTTACCATGTGTACATCAGTCATCATTAACCAGTCTTTTTTTTTTTTAATCTTCATCTGAGGAAATGCTTATTGATTTTAGAGAGAGGGGAAAGGAGAGGGGGGAACATCAATGTGAGAGAGAAACATTGACTGGTTGCCTCTCATATGCACCCTAAAAGAAATAAAAAGCATCTAAACTGGAAAGGAAGACGTAAAACTGTCTTTATTCCTAGACAACCTATCCTGGATACAGAAAATCCTAAAGAATTCACACATAGTAGGGGGAAATACAAGATCTAAAAAAACAAGTTAAGCAAAGCTTGACAATAAAAGATCAATATATAAAATCAATTGTATTTCTAAATACTAGCAATGCACAATACAAATATGAAATAAAAAAATAATTCCATTCACAATCGCATCAAGAAGAATAAAATATTTAAGTATAATCTTAACAAAAGATTGTGAAACTTGTACACTGAAAATTACAAAACATTTTGAGAAAAGTTAAATAAATGAGGAGATAATCTATGCTCATGAATAGGAGACTCAGTATTGCTAAGGTGGCAATTCTCGCCAAACTGACCTATAGATTCAATGCTGTTTCTATTAAAATTCCAGCAGGCTTTATTGAGGAAATTATAAGGTGATCCTAAAATTTACATAGAAATGTAAACACCTAGAATAGCCAAAATAATTTTGAAAAAAAAGAACAGAGTTGGAGGATTTATACTTCCCAATTTCAAAACTCATTATAAAGATAGTATAATCAAGATAATGTAGTCCTAGTACAAGAACGGACATACAGATCAGTGAAACAGAATTAAGAGTCTAGAAACAAATCCAATTATGGTCAATTGATTTTTGACAAAAGTGTCAAGAGCATTCAATAGGGAAAGGTTAGTCTTTTAAATAACAGTCCTGGAACAAGTTTAGATCCACATGCAAAACGATGAATTTAGACCCCTATGTCATACCATATTCAAAAATTTACTCAAAAATGGATCTTATGCCCAAATGTAAGAGCAAAAACTATAAAACCTTTAGAAGAAAATATGGGGAAGAAAACTTTGTGACCTTGGGTTAGGCAAAGACATACCACCGAAAGCAAGATCCATAAAGTAAAAAATTGATAAATTGAACTTTATCAAAGTTGAAAACTTCTGTACTTTAAAAAAATGACACAAAGAAAATGAAAAGATAAGCTATAGGCTGGGAGAAAATATCTGCAACTTGCTTATTTGATAAAGAATTTGTATCCAGAATATATTTAAAACCTTACAATTTAATAATAAGATAACCCAATTAAAAGGGCAAAAGATTTGAGTAGACATTTCACCAAAGAAGATGTAAGAATGGATGATAAGTACATGAAAAGGTTCTCAACATCATTTGTTTTAAGTGAAGTGCTAATTAAAGCCATATTAAAATATGACTTCAAACTCACTAGAATGGCTATCTAAAAAACAAAGCAAAGCAAAGCAAAGCAAAACAAAACAAAACAAAACACCAGACCCATAGAAACAGAGACCAAAGGGATGTTTACTGGAGGAAGGGGGTGATGGGTTAAGTGGAAAGGGGAAGGGGAATATAGTTAATAATATTGTGATAAGTTTACATGGTGACAGATGATTACTAGAATTAGTGGGGTGATCACGTTGTAAGGTATAAAAATGTGAAAATACTATGTTGTACACCTTAAACTAATATAACCAATAGAAGATTATATACCAACTATACTTAAATACAAAATAAAAAAAGAAAATCATTATAAAGTGTTTCCAAAGATACAGAAAAACTGAAACTCTCATACATCACTGACAAAAATGTAAAATGGTATAACTACTTTGGAAAATAGTTTGGGAGTTTGTTAAAAAGAAATACAAATTTACCATACAAACTAACAACTCTACTCACCTTCGAGGTATCTCTCTAAGAGAAATGAAAGCATTATTTATCATAGACAAAAAGTAGAAACAATACAAATGTCCATCATCTAGTGGATGGAAAAGCAAAATGTGATAGGTGTCACATTCACACATTGGAACACTATTTATCAATGAAAAAGAAAGAACTGCTTTTACATTCTACAATATGGATAAACCTGAAAACATGCTAAGTGAAAGTAGTCATATATGAAAGGCCATGTATTGTATGTTTCCAGTTTTATGAAATGTCAAAAAAGAAAAATCAATAGAATATACCAAAAAAAAAAAAAAAAAAGAGAGAGAGAGAAAAGTCTGTAAGACAGAAAGCAGGTCAGTGTTTCCTAGCACTGGGGGTGGTTACAGGAAGAGGCTGAAAACTGGCATGAGGGAGCCCTTTGGAGGGGTGGAAATGTCTTTAAGTTGGAGTGTGAAGATTGCCGTACAAGTCTGTACACTTACTAAGAATCAGTGAATTGTAAAATGAACAAGGAAAAGGGGAGGAAGAGGGGGAGGGAGGGGTACATTAGCTCATTGTTAGACAAGCATTTCAATTAGGAAGGTCAAAAATGTGAGAGAGAAGATAATGATAAAGTATTTTCAAATCTTAGTTATTATCTATTACTTCTACTAGGATGTAGGAAGGGATATTTACTGTTTTATCTCCTAAAACTAGTACAGTACCTTTGGCATGCACTAGGCAGTCAAATATTTGTTGAATGGAAGTTGAATAGAGTGAAGAAAGCCAAAAAGTTTTAATATCATTAAAAAAATAGGGTAGTAAAAATAGAACCTCCTTTTCAGTTAGAAGTCCTAAGTTCCTGACACAGATTTAGGACTTACTGTTGCATTTAGCAATTTGCTTGATATTTCCAATATGTTTCCTCACCTGAATAATATTTACTCCAAAGAGAACAGTGTTAGGAAGTCTATGTAAACTAAATAATATGCAAATGTTGGATGACAATATTATTACTAATTACAAACGTAAGGCTCCTAAGGAAGTAACTATTCATCACCATTGGTGGCAGGGAATATGCATTGTCTTTAAAATAAAAAAGATAAACATACCATATTCTCTATTTTGTTTCTTTTTGGTGACAGAAGTATTGAGATATAATTTACATACTATACCATTCACCAAGTTAATGTATATAATTCAGTGGTTTTAAGTATATTCACAGAGTTGTGCAACCATCACCACAGCTAATTTTAGAACACTTTCATCAGCTGAAAAAGAAATCTCATGCCCCTTAGCAGTTACTGCTCATCCCCCAAATCACCCCTAGGGATAGGTAACACTTAATTTACATTCTGCTTATTTAGAGTTGCCATTCTGGACATTTCATATAAAGAGAGTTATACTGCGTGGTTTTTTGCAACTGGGGTCTTTCATTTGGCATTATCTTGTCAAGGCTCATCCATGTTGTAGCATATATCAATGCTTTATTCCTTTTTATGGACAAATAATACTCCACTGTATGGCTATAACCCATTTTATTTATTCATTCATCAGCTGATGGACACTAGGTTGTTTCTGGATGGTGGTTGTTGTTGTTGTTGTTGTTGTTGTTTGGTCATTATGGATAATGCTACTGTGAATATTTGTATAAAGTTTTTGTGTGGACATATGTTTTCATTTTTCATAGCCATAAACCTAGGAGTGGAATTGCTAGGTCACATGTAACTGTAATTCTATGTTTAACATTTTTAAGAAATGCCAAATTGTTTTTCAAAGTGGCTACATCATCTTATATTCCCATCAGTAATGTGTGAGTCCAATTTTTCTGCATCTTTGGCAAGAGTTACTTTCCTGCTTTGCTATTACGGCCATCCTAGTGGACGTGAAGCTCTATTTCACTGTGGTTTTGATTTGTTTTTCCTTGATGGGTAATGATATTGAGCATCTTCTCATGTGTTTATCTGTTGTATTTCTTCTTCAGAAAATCCTTTGCCCAACAGTATTCATTTAACTGATCCTTGTGTTGTCCTTATATGAAGTGAAACAACACAAGTAAAATCCATAGTCTACACTGTGGATCATAGTCTTTTTTTGTAATTAACAGACTTTATTTTTATCTTTTAGAGCAACTTTCAGTTTACAGAGAATTGCATAGGTAGTACCAACAGTTCCTGTATACCCCACTCACCCCCTCCACACACACAATTTTCCCCATTATTAATGTCCTCCTTGGTGTGGCACATGTGCTACAACTAATGAACTAATAGTGATATGTTATTATAACTCAAGTCTATGGTTTACATTAGGATTTACTCTTTGTGTTCTAAGGCTGTATGGGTTTTGATACATGCATAATGTCATGTATCCATCATCACAATATGTCACAGTATAAGTTTGCCCTCCAAAATCTTATATTCCATCCATTCATCCTTTTCTCCATCCCCCTCACTCCTGGGAACCACTGATCTCTTCACTCTCTATAGCTCTGCCTTTGCCAGAATGTCATGTGGCTGGAACAGGGGTTCACCATCTTTTAAATGGGAGGTGGAGTGGGTCTCAGATGCTGTGAACAGTCACTGGTGGTGCATGTCCCATACCCATAGCCAAAAAATGACCAAGGCAGGTTTTCTGTTCCTTGTCAACCTAACATGGACAGAGGAGTCACTGGTGTGTCAATGAGTGAGAACAACAGATTCCAGTTTAGCTTCCACAAGTTACAGGAGGGATTTAAAGTATTTAAGAACAGCAAGCAAGAGATAGATTGGACCATGTCAGTTCGAGTGTGCTCTTTTGTAGTATCCTGACCTAAACAAACGAAGGTAAATGTTCAAGAAATGTGTAGAAGGTGATAATTATTTACTCTGTTTCTTAAAGAGTCAGTTGCACCTCAACGGTGGATCATAGCAGTGATAACGATAAAACGAGCGATCTTCATGATGTCAACAACTCATCCAACAGCCCCACATGGAACAGCTGCCCCACAAGTTCTTTCTTCAATGAACTGTAACAGTAAACAGCTAAACACTGTAAACTGTAACACCAACCATGTTCATGAGATACCATGGGTCTCCACTATGACAATGAACTCAAATAAAGAATTGATATAATTCAAACATCATTACATTCCCTTAATAATCAGACAATATAATTAACTTAAGTGCTTACAAATATAAGCAATGAATTTATCAATACTTTTGTGCACTATTTATATTGTTATCCCACATTATTTGTTGGTTTAACAACTTCTCTGATTTATTCTATGCTCCTTTCTAACTCTAAGTCTTCTTCCAATTCTAATATATGAGGGTTTAACCATTTAACAGTTTTAACTTTATCCTGCCTTTACTTTTATATAATAAGTCCCTACAGCCTAGGAATTCTTTGTTGTGTATATTTACTCTCCACCACACTATATTCTACCAAGACATACCATAGTGGGCAGAGAAGGGCTTTACAGATGTTTTCCAATTTCAACTCCAGCACTTGGCATATTTTACATAGCAGGTGCTCAGTGGTACACGCATATTAAATGCAGGAGTGAATAAATAGCATGAAATTATATATGTGAATGGGTATATGCAGAGAAGGAATTGAGATGATGAAGGGGATGAAGGGGAGGGGCAGACAGGAACAGGAAAAGGAGAAAAGTAAGCAGGTAAAGAAACTATCAATACATATGGCTTTTCATCTTCCTCTCTCCTTCTCTTTTCTCCTCCTTTCTGTCCCTAATTATCAAAACTCTATCCTATGAAAATATAGTTCCCTAAAGCTCTGGGCTATGACTTAGCCTCTTAAACAATTGGCAATGTGTTTGAAGACAGTGGCTCAACCCTATGTTTGGCCTTCCCAAGGTTGTAACTGTAATATATACACAAATATATACAATTGAAATATATAAATGGCTATACATAAGTACATCATACATTAATCCACATAATCACAAAATAAAAGCTTAATAATTACATGAGTGAATAAATGACTAAATAAAGCTGGGCTTCCAAAATCATCATCTCTAAGGAGCTAAATTTTGTAAGATCAGAAATTTGATTTTATGAACTCACTCATTAGACACCAGATTCCAGGGAACTGAATCATATAACTAAAGTTGTACGAGAATAATTGGTGAGTGTATACGTCAGGTGAATATATGACACTAATTAAGTCATTATAGTAGCTTTTGTATGATCACAGAAGTGGCAGATTTATTTAGGGAATGCACTTAATTTGGGGGACAATTTATAATGTAGAGTTCAGGTAGAGATGCTGCACTATTTTCAGAGGATTTCTGCTAAGAATAACCTTTTAAACAACAATCACCATGTCCCTGGAGCAGAGCCGGACCACAGTGTACTTCCTGTGGCTGATTACCAGCTTCCAAATTCCCCCAGTTCTTTCTTAATTTAGACTCACCAATGATTAATAGAAATGCAAATAATTATAATCACTTAGCATTAAGCAAATACATATTACAATTTATGACCCTTAAGGAAATATTTTATACCTACAGAATGTAGTTTAAAATCTTGTATTAAAAAGTCATTCTTTCACAGATTTTTGACATCCTAAATTTTTGTAATTTTTACCTCTTGATACAGGGTATGTCTTGTTTTTGTGGTCTATAGCATACACTATTCACTGATTTCAAAAAAGAAAAACAATCAGTTCACCATTTTAAGTTTTGCTATTTTTAGAGACATAACCAAAGAAATGTCTACTTCGGCTTTTCTAGTACTAGATTTGCTCTACAGATAAAATATTTGTTGACAGGATGTGGGTATATGGGAGGATGAGTGACAAAAAGACTGACCAGTTCTATTGTCCCTCCCTAAATCTGGGTATAATGATTAAACTATTACCTCTGTCCAAAAAAAGATAAGGCTACAAAGAAGAAAACAGATAAAGTTTGGAGAGACAAGTCTAGACCATGCAGATAATTTTTGAGGGGGAAGTCTCTGGATATACAAACACAACAGTTGTAAGCAGAACACACAAGATGTCTTAAGAGATATAATTCTAGCACAAGAAAAACTACCAGTAGTTTTGGTGATTGCTCGGGGAGGGAGGTATAAGGGGGCTAAATGGTAAGGGAAAAAATATATAATAAAAGCCATTAAAATAGATTGATCCTTCATGGACTGAAACTTGAATCACTGCAAAATGAATCTAGGTTGCTGTCACTTTATTTTCTTTTGATTGTCAGGGCTTTAATGTAGATTTTACTCCTATGAACAGAATTTAATGTTGCATGTATTTAAGTAACAACTCTGGCATGGTTTGGGGAGGTTAGATTTACTGGAAATGTATTCATACTGTGAATTGTGCTTTGATGATTAAAACATGACAAGATTGTCAAGCATTCCATATTAACAGTGGATGCAGAAAATTTTTTCAGATGGATAAAATATATATGGTACAGATATAGTTTTCTATGTAAAAAGTCCTGTACAACTTCTATACAATATTGATTCTCATCTGGCATATTCTAATCAGGTTATAGGTCAATAAGGTTTTTGGATTATTTCAAAAAATATAATAAAGATAAAAAAATAAGAATTCCGCCTTTGCAACAGCCTGGTTGGAACTGGAGAGGATTACGCTAAGTGAAATAAGCCAGGCAGTAAAAGACAAATACCACATGATCTCACCTATAAGTGGAACCTAATCAACAGAACAAACAAGTGAGCAAAATAGAACCAGAGACATTGAAACAAGGAGCAAACTGACAGTGACCAGAGGGGAGGGGGAGGGGGATAATGGGAGAAGGAAGAGGAAGGATCACCAAGGAATGCGTATAAAGGACCCATGGACAAAGCCAAAGCGGGGGAGGGTTGAGGTTGGGAGGTGAGTGTGGGTGGGGTGGGGGTGGGGTGGGGGAAAGTGGTGGGGGGAAAATGGAGGCAGCTGTACTTGAACAATTAAAAAAAAGAAAAAAGGGAAAAAAGATAAAAAAATAAAATGAATTAGAAGAAGCAGCAAAATAAATCTTACTCAAACCCTCAAAGGTATACTGAGTTTGGTAGACTAGTTATTAGTCATGTCAAAAAACAGAAATGCAGTTTTTATTTTATTTATTTATATTTATTTATTGCATTTTTCATTGTTGTTCAAGTACAGTTGTCTCCATTTCCCCCCCACCACTTATCCCCACCCCACCGCCCCCCCAATCCTTTCCTGGTTTGGCTTTGTCCATGGGTCCTTTATGCATGTTCCTTGACGACCCTTCCCCTTCTTTCCCCCATTACCCCCTTCCCTCCTCCCCTCTGGTTACTGTCAGTTTGTTCTTTATCAGAAATTCAGCTTTTAAAATAAAAGGAAAAGGAGCTGGGGAAGGACCAAGTCTAGTCTTGACTAGAGACTTAAAATCATCTATATCTACCTGGATAGAAATATTCATAAAAAGATTACCAAATATTTTCTATTTTATTGAACTTTTAAATTCATCAATTTGGTTATTCTCCTATCTGTTCCTGTTACTTATTTTCTTACCTGTCACTGTGCCCTTTCCCCTCCTCATGATTCTTTGTTTTTGTTAAACCCTTGAGAGACATTTAAAAAGATGATGATGGGAATCAAAAACCGTGTGGCTAAAGTGACTAAATAACATTTAAAAATATAATTAGCTTCGTCTCCAAACTATTTAGTATAAATTGGGGGAAGGAGGTAGATGAGAAGGGAGACTCTCAGTTGTCTGATAGAGATAGGTATAGACAGAAAGATGTGTATACCCTTTTCACCGACACCCTCATCACCAAATCAGCCCCGTTATCCCAATTAAATATTCATTTATTTTAGCGAGCTCCCCCCAAACCCTAGAGGGATTATGCCTATCGATTACTTGTAAGCAAGCTTTACCTGCCTTGGGTTTATCTACAACTAGCTGAGGTTTTTTCACAAACCCATTTTATTTAGGTAGCACGATATTTTTAAAAGATAACAAATAAATAAAGCCTTATTTAAGCAGAGCATGTACCCTCCAGTTGGCCAGAGGCCCTGCCACGCTTTACGGTCTTACACTCACTCATTTTAAGTATTATTTGTAATTGGTCCTTCATGACAGTTGCAATGCCCGGTTTGGGAAATGCACTGTATAAAGAATATTTTGTTCTGTGGAAGAGAGCTAAGCTGGCGGAGTCTGATGTTGCACAGGGTAAGGTCAGGTGAGTAGTCATGAGTGGAGAGCATAAAATTCAAAGAATGTCAAGGAGTATGAAATAGAAGATGGGAAGGGGAGAGATCAGTAAAAGACTTTGCCTACTGTGTAATAATTTTCCTAGTTTAAAGCTGATCACATCACCCTTGCTTTTGTCATGGAATGTATGATAGATACCCAAGCAAGCTGGGAAGGTGAAAAGCCTCAGGCTACCCCAGTACCTCACCCTACCACAAAAGCATCTTCAGTTCTGCTCAGTGGGTCTCCATCTGGTCCCTAACTCTCCCCAAATTTCTCCCACTCCCAGGGAGGATGAGAGAAAAGAAGAGTAAGAGAGCTACATTTCAGTTAATGGCTACAGATAGGAAAACAGGACACATTCTCATAAGGCTCCCATTCCTTCCCATCTTATTATGAGGACTTCAAATTCTGGTGTACAATAAATTCCCATGTGCATATGTACATGTGCACACTCCAAACAGATATGGGTTAGCTATGGATCTACAGGCTGTGGACAAAACTGCTGCTATCAATTGTTACAGCAATTTTAAGAGAAGTCTTGGTTGGTTTGACTCCATTGTCTTATGCTAAGGTTTATCAAAATGTCTTTTAATTAGAGAATCAGAATATTTTCAAACTGATACTATCCATAATTTTAACTAAAACCTGTATCAATTGCCTCAAAAATAGAGTCATGGAACCTACAGAATAGCATCTACATGTCACACATACATATATATCATTAGGGAGAATAGTGGAATTTAGGCAATATTTCTCCAAAGTGTGTTCCGGGGAATATTGTTGCATGGGATGATTATAGGTCTCTCTCTCTCTCTCTCTCTCTCTCTCTCTCACACACACACACACCCACCCACCCACCCACACACACACACACACACTCCCCAATGACTAAATAAGACTGAGCCCTGCAAAAAATGAAAATGTGGGTCTGCTTATTTAAAAATTGAGAATTTCAGGACAGCAGGGGTGGAGCATTAAACCAAGCACGGGCCTCTTCTCAGCACGGGGCCTATGTGACTGTAAAGGCTGTGCATCCTTGAGAGAAATCCTAGTTAAACGGCTTAAGAAACGCTGGGTAAAAACACGTTAAACAGATTTCATTGTGGCAGGACTTCTCTGAGCCTTTTATAGGCCAGTGTGAATTGTGAACCTCCAAGATGTGCATATTGTAAAGAAGTCCCCAAAATATTTGACCTAGCTCTTTCGAATTATTATGGTCATCTTGCAGGGCCAGCGAGCCATGGAACACACACTGTAAAATGCAGTGCGGGCTGTGCAGACAGGTTGTATTTGTTTTAGCATCAATTTGTTAGTTACAAATCACATATGATATCCTCCCCAGATTTGGAATGAGGCAAGTAGAGATAACTGTAACTATAGATACAAATGATATGGATTCACTAAGTCTACTGCCCTTTACTATGTGGTGTTTTACTGTTTGAAAAATCAAGTCAATGGCCGAACACCACAAGTGTTTTCTGAGCTAGTGCACTATAGATGGTCTGATTGAGACTCTATCCCACACTACTATTTTTTCCCCTTCATCTTGTCAATTAGAGGAAATAACATCCTTACTTACCATTACCCAGTTCCCAAGAAATGTTGTACTTTTTGCTGGCGCTGTACTTCAACAGACTCAAGGCACTAGAACTGTTCCAGGAGTTATTGGGATTGCGACGCAGCGCATTTAGAGCGAATATCAGGTGGAGTCCAGAGCAATCAGCAAAGTTATAAAGTTTGTCTAGAGACCTGGCTGGGAAGAAGCAGAGAAAGGCTTGTAACTTTCAAATCAACATTCCGACAAGAGGAAAATATCAGCTACTATAAAAAGCCTTTCTATGAGCTTCCTAATAGGATTTACACAGAGGGGTTTCTAAACGTGGCTCTTACCTTTTGGTTCAGGGCACATTTCAGGGTGATTGTAGAGAGCAGCATACACAACTGCAGACAGAGGCTGCAAATTGGCAACCCATTCTAGTCCACAGTATGTTTTATTTGTTAACCAAAAAACTGAGTTGTTAACTTTTCAAATGGAAAGATATCATAAAGTAGCTAGATTTCTAGCTTTTCTCAAGAAGATCTGACACTGCTCGGTCTGTATTCCTTTATGACATGATAGGAACAGTGTCATGTCAGAAGACAAGACCGAGAAAGGGCTGGCTGCTGCGTCTTGGAAAATAGCTCAGCCTAGCAACACTTCCAAAAAAAAAAATCACCGAATTCCACGTTTTTAATATCTCTAAGAATGGAAGTACCATAACCAGTGCTAGAAATATGCTCACTGTCCGGCTGATCCCAAATACCATCCACTCTATTCACCATGTGTTCCATACTCGCCCCATTTCTTCATTTCTGCCTCTGTTCTAGGCCTGGCTCTCATGTCCACTTGCATACAGTACCACAGTATCTGCACGGGCATGTCCACATCTCGATTCTTCCCATCCAGCCAGACTGATCTCCCCCTAGTTAATTTCATCAGCTTCACTCACTCCTCAAAACCTTGGTGAATATTCAAGACCATTTTCTTCCATAATTCCCCTCCCCCAAATTCAGGCCTCCATGGTGTCAATGAGTTCTTTGTTGGTGTCAGCCAGTTCTGCTTATTAGAGAAGTCCCTGCCCCACGGGCCTTTGCTCTGATCATGCTCCTCGTTTGGCATGCCTTTTTTCCTCTTTTAAGCATATCCAGATCTTACTTGTCCTTTAGACAGCATTTCCCAAAGTACAAGTGACATGAATTTAAGTGGTATTCAGATTGAAAAAAATTTAAGTTAATCATTATGCACAGAGGTTCACATTATTCAAGCCCCCAGAGCAGGGTTTCTCAAATGGGGTTCTGTGGAACACTAGAGGGTAGATCCACAAGATGTCTCTAGGATGCTCCACCAAAGACGTTGCAGGGTGACCAAGGTGCCCCACTAGTAATTGTTACAGGGCTTTTAGTCCTATAAAGTGGTTCCATGATCACTTGGCTGGGTCCATTATCTGTTTTTAAAGTGGGATATAGGGGGCTGCCATTTTCATCATATTTGTATGGGAAAGTATTTTGTAGGAAGAATCAAGAATATGAACTCTATAAATAAACTCTATTTTTAGTTTCAAAAGTAACAATTAGAATTCATTTATAAATCTATTAAAGTCATCATGAAATCAACACATGTATATTAATTTTATAATTATCTATATAAACCTGACCATACCACTCAGTAAAGAAATAATTTCTTTCAAAGTTTTATAAAAAATTTTGTCTTGGGCTATAATTTTATTCATATTGCTTTGACATATAGTTTTAGTAACTTTATTATTCAACATTGTTAATTTATTTTCATATTGAAAACAATGCTAATTAAAGTAAATTCATAAACTTTCTTTAAATAAACCTAACAAGCCTACTTTTAAAAGAAATTAATGCCATTTTGTCTTAAATCAGTTACTTAACAAAAACATATTATGTTTGCCTTATAAGTCTACAAATTCTTAAAAAGAAAGAAAAGGGATTAATTTTAAGAAGCAAAGTTAACTACTTGCTTTTGTTTTCTTTTCAACAAAGATTGTCTAAAGAGTGACTTTTAGTTTAAAATAGGAGGGAAAAACCTATCCTTGAACTTACTGTATACCATAGACTATATTTTAACAGCATTTGTATAATAGAAATATGTGATAAGACTTTAGCCTTACTTGGGTAAGGTGTCAAAATGCCAAGTAATAAAATTTAAAAAGAAAAACCTTAAGTTTCTTTTATCTGCACTACTGACCTCCATTAGGGTTGGTATCCTTTGCTGAAAGAGGGGACCTACGAAAGAATAGGCTAAGAAGTTGGTCAAACTAAAAAGGTCCTCAAAAAAAAAATCACTCTGTTTAAAAGATTACTGGCAATAATTATTGGATTATAATATCTACAACTAACTTATCACACAGACATACTATAAGCCTTAGATGTAGTTTTTATCCAAAGATTCCCTGAGACTTGGGAATTATTTCAAGTGTTTCTCTAGTATAAAAATTTGAGAATACTGTCCTAGAGTTAAAGAATGCTAGGAAAATAAAAGTCATCCTAATACCAAAATATTCACTGTTGAATTGAGAACTGACTTAAATAATCCTTCTACTTTATAATATCCTCACTAATCAAATCAATGATGTTTTCAATTTCTCCAATATAATGTAAAATCAGTATAAATCTATTGGAAAGCCATTACAAACCTGAGCAAAAGAAACAATTTCGTGAGATTAAAAAAAAGAAAAAAAGCCTGACAACTGCTCAGATCACATGAAAATCCACTAGTGAGGGTTTAAAAGTATTAGATAGTTAACTGAACAAGAGAAAATTCACAAGGATGAGAACTAAATAGGTTGCTCATAAAACAGCTTGAATATTAAAAGGTCAAGAGAGGCCTGTTTTGAAGTTTTTTAATATTTATGATTGTGCCACTAAAATTAAATTATTTTATCAAAAAATACTAATATTCAATTAAATAGTATTTTATTCATTCAAATTGTTCATAGTTGTAATAGCATATAATTTGTTAAGTGTACAATGAAATACTTATTTTCATAATTTTTAGTGTCATATGCAAAATAAAATCACAATCAAGTTTTAACATCAAAAGTTAATATAAATGACTGATACTCTTTTTAGGTAGATTGATTCCCTTTATGTGGTCTTTCTGTCAATAATATTGTTTTATTTAATGTTATTTTATTATAATATTGATGAGGTGCCTTAAGTGTTTAACTCTTGTTTATATAAATTAGCCTATGGTAAGACTGATTTCATTATAGACAGTTTCTCTTCAAGTCACAGACCGTATCCATGATTAAGTGAGGACGTACTGTAATTATCTCCTTATAATGAGGATTTCCTTTGTTTCATGTATATTAGAAAAGCAAATATAGAGCAAACACAAAAGCTCATCAAGCCTGTGATTTCCCGGACTGAGACAGGGGTGTCCAACCTGCGGCCTGCGGGCTGCATGCGGCCCAGGATGGCTGTGAATGCAGCCCAACACAAAATCACAAATTTCCTTAAAACCTTTTTTTTGCTCTTCAGTTTTTATTAGTGTCTGTGTATTTAATGTGTGGCCCAAGACAACTCTTCTTCTTCCCGTGTGACCCAGAGATGCCAACGTGTTGGGCACCCCTGATTAGACAAGGCAAAATATATTTAACAACAACAACAGAAGTGTCAAGGTAAAGTGCGAAGAAATAACGATATAGACGGTTTTCTTAATGTGGCAAAACTGAGAACTAGAGTTCTAGAAATTTTGGAAATACTTTGCCCCAGAAAAATCGAGGTCCTGCCTTCTTCATGGAGTCCTTCCTGAACTCGTCAACCTCCCTAAGCGACTTCGACCTTCTCTACAGTCAGGATCCATGCAATTTATTGGCACCCGAGTGCCTGGTGACATCTCCTGTGACATTGTCATACCTTGGGATTCACCTCTTAATTTAGTCATGTCCCCAGAGTGGCTTGTTTCCCAGTTATACTGCCAAGTTCCTTAAGGCTGATTCTGTACCTCATATCCTTCACAACGCCTATCAGAGAGCAATTTCCTGCCTTGAAATCAGGCTGAAGGTTCTCACAACCCCGATCCTTTTAGTTGCAAATAAGTGGTCTAGAAAGAAATTGAAAGGCCCCAAAGAGAGATCTAATAGATACTATTGTTAGCTCAAGAGATGTACCGTAGAGCACATCAGAAAATTGCGCATGTTTGAACAGGCAGCATTTAGTAGATGCTCAACAAATGCATCTTTGTTGCAACATCTGCTATCAGGTCCCATCTTTAAGCAAGCAGATGCTTAAGGGTGACTTTCTACTCTCTCCACCAGAGGGTGCCAATGGCTCTACGTCCTGTAGTCAGGTTCCCTGGCGTCTCATATGAATATGATTCCAAGGAGCCTTGTCTAGCTAGCAGCTGAAGATGAGGAGCTGATGCTTGAGATGTAAGAGAGAACAGGCTTGAGAGTCATGTACCGGGTGGGGCAAAAGTAGGCTTACAGCTGTGAGCCTGTGAAACACAGCATTTATTCTTATAGTCTTATTTATTAATTATTATATGATTTTCCATAGAAACAAGTGCAAACTTACTTTTGCCCGACTGTGTACAGTATATTGTGCTGATAGTTGATGCTGTAAAAATTCTTGAGGCTTCTGAAGGACAAACCTTAAGAAATGTCTACAAATAAATGTCAAGAAAAAAGAAAAGGGGTCGCAGAGAAGGAGAACATAGAAATGTAGTCTTACAGAGCCGAGAATAAGAGGTTCAAGGAGAGCTAGTCAATGAAAGCAGCTGTTGGTGAGAAATCGAGGAGAGAAAGGTCAGAGAAAAAAAGCCATTACAGTGAATCAAAAAGTGAGCTTAGAAACTAGATTTCGAGTGGGGGTATGATCTTAGAGGAGTGGTAGAGAAAAAGGAACAGACTCTGGTACATTCAACTTAACTTGTTGAAGCTCTGCAGCAATAACAGGAAGAAAAGAAACAAAATAGTTACAAGATACACACCAAAGATAAGTTTAAAAAAAATCAAGATCTGCCTTGGCCCCATAGCTCAGGTGGATTCTCATCCTGATATGTTCAGGTTGCCAGTTTGACCTCTAGTCAGGGCACATAAAAGAATCAACTAATAAATGTGTAAAAACTACAAATTGCTCTCTCTCTCTCTTTCTCTCTCTCTCTAAAATCAACAAATAAAAAAGAAATCGAGATCCAAAATCTTGTATTGTCCAAAAAAACAAAACAAAAACAAAACCCACATTTCTTCAATGAGATGAATCTCAGCTTTATATTATAAATAGATAATATCACTGAATTCGCATTAAGATATGAATGACAATCATTTTCCTTAGTTTCCTAACTACTTGGCACTTTAAAAACAAAATAGACAAAAATCAACAGACAAAAAGAAAAGAATAGAACTCTTCTTAATCTAAGCACCTGGTAGCTAGAATTTCTAGTAGGATTCATTCATTGACAACAAACGCTTACGAAGCACCTAGTATATGCCAGGCAACATTATACACTCTAGGGTTACCACAACGAACGAAACGGAAAGCAGGTCCTGGCCCCATGGAGTTCACGTCTGGTGTAGCTGTGGTAGAGGTCAATGGTGGGGGGTGAGGCAGAGCAGAGGATACTTGAACCAATGGCTGTGGTCTGCCCTTTTAAATAAGCCTCGCCGGTAAGGTAACATTTGAGCAGAGGGAGGTGGAGAGAAACCAGTGGATAACTACGGAAAAAAGTCCAGGCACAGGGTACAGTAAAGGCAAAGGCCCAACACGGGCCTGAGACGGATGAATGTGAAGAACAGCGACGGGGCTGGTGTGGTTGCCCCAGAATGAGCAAAAGGGAGAGCAGTTAGGAGATGAGGTCAGAGGGGTCGCAGGGCCAGCCAAATTGCGTAGGGCCTTACTGGCCACTGTACGGACTTTGGTTTTTGCCCTGAATTTCACAGGAAACCACTGGATGGTTTTGAATGTGACCCAATTCAGTTTTTAAAAGCCCCACTCTGGCTACTGAGCTAAAAAAGAGACTGGAGGTAAACGGAGGGCAAAGGCGAAAGCAAGGAAAGCAGGGAGAAGTCTGTAACAGTAATTCAGGCAAAGGATCCTAACAATGCGGACCAGGGTAGCAGCAGCAGAGTGGTGGAAGTGGCTGCGTTTCTGGGATGTTTCAAAGGTAGAGCTGACAGGATTGGCTGAAGGACTGGATGTGGAGAGAGAAAAAAAAGGCAAAGCTTTTAGTTTAAACAAGAGAAAGACGAATCTGATGTTGAAGAAGGAAGTGTGGAAGAATGGGAGGAGAGAAGAGGGGAAGGCAAAGATCGGAATTTGATTTGGGGCATGTTAAGCTTGAGATGACATGCAAGACACAGAAGCAAAGAATCTGAGTGGACAGAGTAAATCTATCCAGAGTCCAGGGACAGCTATCATCTGAGGCTGTAATTCCAAGCAAAACATTTTGAAAGGCTGGGAGAGACATGGAGCTGTAAAGGAAGGAGAGTGGAGCTGTCACGGGGTTTTCTGGTTCACAGATACCAACGTGCTCAAGGCAGCCTAGCCAGCCCTTCCTCCGGCTTCCTTTGTTGCTTAGCACCTATTTGTTTTTGACTCTCACCTTCTTTGACTCCCTCTTCAGGATTAGTGTCTCTCTCTTTCATCCTGTTCTTGTCTATTTGCCCCAAAGTAATGGTTACCCTACCCCCCATTTTTTAACGGGGACAACTGACATTTTCTTAATCTTACGTAAAGTGCTATACAAACAAAGCTTATAGACATGGCCCGATCCCTCATTTTCTAAACTGATAGCCACCTCTCAGTTCTTCTTCTGTAGAAATTATGGCGCCAATAAGTGTCAGCTGGGCATCAAATAGTGAGTTTTTGAGGAATTTTTGGATTCTACTTGTGCTTCTCCAGAGTTCTATTAAAATAAGTCATTCAAACTTTTTCATAACTCGATACCCAGGAAGTCATCCCATTATTAACCCTCCCCCGAAGCAGCCTCTTTACTTTACATTTTGCTCCGTTGGGTTGGGGGCTGGGGCAGCTGCCTCAGAAGACTGATGCCACAGTATTAACTGAATTCTGCTCAGATATGACTAATATCTACACTTTGTTGTTCATGTGATTTTATAATTTGTTCATACGCTCATGTACTCACAATTAGAAAAAACTCAGTGCCAATTCCCCTGTTTGGAGGCACTGGTAGTATCCTCCAAGAGCTAAGAGTAAGGATCATGTGTCTGAATCCTTAGCCACACAGAAAAAAAAAAGCACTTTTTTTTCCAGAAAAAAAAAATCCACAGTAGTCACAAGGTGGGTATTTAGCCTTTTTTTTTTGCCAGTTTAGAAATCAATACAATCAGACTGAACCCTTAAAATAAATACACCATGTTTTCTGTGTGATACCTGCTTATACTTGGTCAAGAGTTTCTCCAACACTCGTCGGATTGGCTTTGGGCCACACGAGGGCTCCCCATCGTTCCTCGGCAACCACATTATTCCATGGCTCCATTATTCTGAGCTTTTAATCTTTGCCTGGAATACCCTTCTTCCTCTTTTCTTCATTCTTCATAGCCTAGATCAACGACTTCCTCTATGAGGTCTTCACTGGCTCCTTAAGGTAAAGACAGTGGGGCTTCCCCTCCTCTGGTCTCTCCCAACTATTAATCAACTCCCGTAACAGCGACAGCCAACCATGCTATGTCACTGTTCAGCTTTTCCTCCTGCTCTAATGGCACATTGGAGCAATTGCCAAAGAGAAAGTACCATGTCTGCTTTTTTAGCAACCATTTCAGTGTCCGGTACACAATAAGCTTTGATAAATGTTTAACTCTGCAGGTGTTCCTTGGGTCCATTCACTGCCACTTAACAATGTCTGCACCCAAAACACTTACCCCCGTTATCATTATTTATTGTAGCAAATTCCCTATAGATTATGTCTATTACTCTATGCTGTTAAATACATTCAAATGATATCCTCATTGCTTTAAGTGCTCAGTTTAGAATGAATAATACAGGGGAGTGATAGGTTACTATCCAATAGAGACTGGAATAACAGAGGAACTTATAGCGGAAGCCAGAAAAGAAGTGAAATAGAGTAAGGTGAACTGTGAACCAACTCTGCCTCTTGTAATTCAGGGAGAAATGATCATCAGTTAATGGGGAACCATTAGAATTACAGAGTACAATCAATAAGGGGAGGGGCATTTTAATTGTAGCTATTAACAAGAATAGTTTGAAAATTGCCTAGGAGGAAAACACAGCCATTTTGCAAAGAGCAAGGCATCTCTAAGCTAAGAGCAAATTTTAATATAAAGAGAAATATCTCCAGTTTAGTCAGGGCAATGAAATTTTAACCAGGTTATAAAGAAATCAGCATAAATGTCTATAATTTGACTAAAGCTGTTGAAGGATAATAAGACTTGAGAAATGTCTATGAATAAAAATTACAACGCTATTGGAAGACTCTGGGCTAGAGACTAATGACTGCATTAATCAATGTAACTAGATTCAAGGGAAAACTAAATGCCAGTGAGTATAGTGGGACCTCTGGATCCCATCAGAAGTCCACCTTAATGGTGACAGGAAAAGAGTAAAAGAGATAATGACATTAGCAAACAGGCCAGGATGGCTTTCAAGAAATGTGCCTTTAAGAAAATAATTTTAAAATATGTAAACAGTATTTCTAGAGGATAGCTTGGAAATATCTATAAATATTTTAAATGTTCATTTCTTTAGACCAAAAAAACCTACTGCTAGACATTTTTTCATATATATATATATATATATATACTTGAAACATCTCTACAAGATATATATACAAATAGCACTGCAATACTCTTTTTAACAGCCAATAATTAAAGCAATCCACATGCCTATCAAATGGGGATTGGTTAAACAAATTATAAAGAATCTATGTTGCAGAAAGAGATTCCAATAAGAAAAGGGAGAGGCTAGAATAAACCCTGAAGAACAGGATTAGAATTGGAGGTATCAGTATAACTCATGTTTTAAAATATATATACAGATGGATAGATAAAGAAATATACTCATATTTATATGGGTGATATATACATCTATAGATAAAGTATAATACTGTCCACTGAGCAGGCCTGGAAGTAATGGAATTCCAGTATCAGTGAGTACCCAGATCTTGGTTTCTAAATACTATTCTCTAATAAAAGGAATCAGGGCCCTTAGGAGAAATGGCTGATGCCAGAGGTAGATCAGAAAAAAATACAGGATGAACCCAGAACATCTGGTACCAGAAAGTAAGGAAGTGCTCAAAAATATACAGAGGCATGTCAAGAGGACACAGGAGCCGTCCTGAAGGAGCCCCCAAGAGCTAAAGCTGAGACAATTTGAACAACAGAACAAATAATGGTGGCATTGCATTATAACCCACAGAATAAAATATATAGCCAACAGCCATTGCATAAATAAATAATTGCCTAAGTAAATCAAAGGGAGAAAAGGTACAGCCTGCTCCTCACAGAATAACAATTCATAAATGTAGAAGAACAGACACAGCAAGTTGCCATTAGGCAGCACCTCCGCAGTAACTGTAGGCAAGACCACTGATGGATGCTAAAGTTATTAAGTGAGAGTATGGTAACAGAAAAAGATATTTAGATCACCTCGATTTATCTCTCAAAAGATATTCATTAGGTACAAAGACAAAAATAGAAACTTTACAGAGAAGAAACCTGGCAGGCACCATTTTATCCGTGTTATCAAAATTAACCTTAGTCTCACTTAGCATGACATTCTCAAGGTCTATCCATGTGTGGGGGTAGTAAAGGGCAAAGGGGGTCAAATGGCGATGCTAGAAGACGTGACTTTGGATGGTGGGCACACAATGTAATATATAGATAAGGTATCATAGAATTGTACGCTTAAAACCTACATAATCATATTAACCAATGTCACCCCAGTAAATTTAATTTAAAAAATTAAAAAAAAATAAGCCTTAGTAGACATATTAACATAAGATAACTGATATGAAGCCCTGAGGAAAAGTACAATATGATTTTTGTGGTACATTGAAGGAATATGTAACAATTCAATTTAATTATTGGAAAACATCAGACAAACCCAATTTAAGGGATTGTCTATAAGACAACTGATTTGGACCCTTCAAAAGTGTCCAGGTCATGAAAAAGAGTGACGGACTTAGGAACAATCATAGGTTGAAGAAGACATGAAAATTAAATGCAATTAATGTGGAACCCTAGAACAGAAAAAGGGCAAGAGTGGGAAAATTGGCCAAATTGTAAAAAGCCCTATTGGTTAATTAATAGTATTCTATCAATGTTTAAACCCTCTTACCAGTCTCTGTGAGGAGCTTCTGTACTCCTTGACTTCAACATTTCGTGTCAGCTAGGTCTCACTTGATTATTCAGATCGAGTGTGGGGACACTCAGCTACAAATCCAGCCTCGGGGCAGGAGCAAGTGCCTGCAGCTTCTGTCTAGTCTGCCACCACCTGTTTCCTCGGCATTAATATTCTTACTTCCATCATTGTAGTATAGTTATGTGGAATGTTAACTTAGGGGGAGCTGAATGAAGAGTATATAAAATTCTATGAAATATATGTAAATTGAGTTCACAAAATGTGATGAGCTTTTCCACAAGCCTAAAATTTAATATAAAATGTTTTAAAAGCAACAAAGTAGATCTGCATACACTTATATGAAAATAATATCAATATATATTTTTGTTTTTTAAAAAAGTAGGAGAAAAGCCATGACAAGAATGGTATAATATGATTTTTCCAAGTGATATATTTATGTATACATATTTGCCCACAAATATATATAACCATATATAGTATAATATACTATACAGTGATATACAGTTATATATATATATTGCATATATGAATAACCAGTTTGTTGTATGGAAGCAAAACTGTTAAGACTGGCAGTTTGGGAAGAGGTAAAGTGAAGGTTAGAGACAGGAGTGCGACTTTTATTTTTCAGTTTTCATGAAGTCTGCTGTTCCCCACAAACAGGCTTACATAGGCAGGGAACTATGGTTCTTTCCTGTACCTCTCTATATTAAAAGGAATAGAAGAAAATTAGAAAATATTTAATATGTAAAATTTAGCATATAATTTAAGGGTTTGCTTTGTTAAGTCTTCAGTGCCATTGCTTCAATCTTCTATATAAATTATGTTTTTAAAAATATATAATCCTCATCATTTCTATGAGTGTGTTTCCCATGAATTCCCACATGAAAATGTTCCCCACGCACTGCTAGGAGACAATATAACCTAGGACTTGCTTATAGTCAAACGAAGAACGTGTGGATTACTCTTATCTAGGTTTATGAAAGTTTAGGTAAGAATCATCTCGCTTGTGGAGGCTTTGTGACGTGGCACTGTCTCGGTGGCCGGCGAATCCCACTAATGGTCACACGCAGTCCCCTCTGCTTTCCCTTATCCAGCTTCCTCGGCCTGAAATGTTCTTTCCCTTTGCTGCCCAGTAATCTATCACTTGTTCCTCTTCTGTGAAGTTTTCCTCTAGAACAGGGGTTCGCAAACTTTTTCTGCCACATACCATCTCTTTCACATACTCCCCCATTTCTCCTTTTTTTAAACAACACTATAAAAATGCAACATTCTTATCATATGCTGAGTTTCTGAACTGAGGGCCATGGACAAGCTACAGACATTATTTGATTTCTAGAATGAATAAATCACATATGTCATACACATATTTATTGATACTTTTTGAATAATATTAACACTCAAAACAAGTATTAACAGAAAACAAATTATTTTTAAAAGCATATTGAATTCTTAATAACTTCCTGTTCTTATTAATTTTCTCCATCAGTGAATACCAAAATTGCAACTGTTGCTATGTGGAGTGTATATTAAATGCCTGGATATTAAAAAGAAGTCCTCACACAGAAACTCAGGAACTATAACTTCCATGCACCCACTCTTCCAGTGGAATCACTTAAGGTTTCATTCAGTCAGACAGAAAAGGAAGCCATGGGATCCAGAGAAAGTAGACCAAACGCAGAAAGCAATAATGAAAAGTCCAAGAGTGAGACTCATGCAGAAGACCTAGAGGGGAAAGAGCTTGCATTAGATGAAAACGTGTAAAAAAATGTGGGACTCTGATGAAGAAATTTAAAGACTTGGAAACAAAAAAACTGAATAAGAAAGTCAAGTCCAAATATGAAGTAATCTGAAATGCAACAAGGTCTTAAGCAGTTAAAGGAATATGAAGGAAAAATTGTTTAACCTTAAGGGTAAGAAAATTCTTCCTCAAGTGACCCAGGAGTTGTGACATTAAACTACAAAGTAGAAAATATCACCCTAGCCTAGAGCTATTCACAACAGTAAATGACTTCTATATGTCATAATTATGCAAATCCTCTTTGTTGCTTTTCAGTATTTGGACATTTTCTATAGTAAAGCATAGAGGATTCAGCTGGGATTGCAGAACAAAATATAAATAACAGCAATGATAAGGTAAAAGTAAACCTGTTACTGAAATGGCAGAGTCTTAAGAGGAGAGCCAGATAAAAGGGCAGCAGCACTAACATCTTCATGTTACAGAGTGTCGGGACATACTGTCAAAAGTTGACAGAAGAAGAAGTGGAAGGTAAAACGTATTATTTAAAGTTACAATGGTAATAAATAGATATTCTAAAATAGTTATATATTTAAATATATTATTAATAATTATAAGTTTATATAATTGATGAATGTGAATATAAGACATAGCAGTTATCAAAAATATTTATATCATAAAGCAATAAGTACTGGAAAGAAAAGAGGAGAGACATTAGTTATTTGAGCTAAATCCTCATTTTTCTCAGCAAAAGTTAATAGAGCTAAAGTTAGTGAGTAAATAATAAAAGGATGAACATATTATTGATTAAAAGAAGATAAATTTTGAAATATTAAAAAATAGAAAGTTACACCATACCATAAGCTTGTTCTTAGAAAAACTAATAAAATAACCAAATTTCTAACAAGACAGGTAAAAGAGAAACAGAGAGAAGGAAAAGAAAAAATGCAGAAAAAGTATAGAAAATAATTTTAGCAAAGAAAAAAGCAATACAACTATTGCTGAAGTAAGTGCTTTCAAGCGCTGACAATGCACATGAATAGCATTATGCCACTGAAATGGACAATTTTACATATCAACAAAAACAAATTAGAAAAATACAAAACAAAAAACAAACAAAAATCTTACCATTTATGAAAATGGCACATTGTGGCATACTATACATGTTGTAATATATAAATATCTGTGGGATATTGAGACACATACACAACAAAAATGTTTATCACCCTTATGGAGAAAGTTACAAAACCTTATTGATAAGTATAAAAGAAGGTTTAAAAAATGAAAATTATGCCTTACTTGGGGGTAAGAAGAAGTCTTGGTTTTTAAAAAAATTCCAGCTCTCCCTATATTAATGCATTATGTAATTCCAGCAAAACTTTCACCAAAGTTATCACAGAACTTGACAAAGTGATTTTTAAATTAATATGGAAGTATAAGGCAAAGAATTTCATGGAGTAGGGAACCCATCTGAGGTTAGCTGATGATTGCCACCCATTTTATTCTATGGTGACATTGCCAATTCTGAATTAGCTTGAGAATCTAAGGGTCTAACATATGTGTAACTGAGTCTCCGAAGACAGGAGAAAGAGAATAAGGAGCAAGCAAAATTTGAAGAGATAATGGCCAAGAATTTTCTAAACCTGATGAGAAAAATCAGTTCAAGTATTTAAGAAGCCCAGAAAACCCAATGTGAAAGACATACAAAGAAAATCTAGAAAGATCATAGCTAAATTGCTAAAAGTCAAAACTAAAGGAACAACTTAAAAAAGCAATCACAGCGGGGGATAGGCACATTATCCTCGGAATCAATAATGAGGTTGGCAGCGCCCTTGTCAACAGAGACCATGTGTGTCCACCACCCCAGGCTGTGCATCTGAAACTTACGTAACTTTATTAACCAGGGACACTTCAATAAATTTAAAAACACAACTATATAAGTTAGCTGTCAATGAATAGCATCTTTAAAGTTCTGAAAGCAAAAACTTTCAGTGCAAAATTATTCAGGTAGAAGAAAATACCCTCCAGGAATGAGGGTAAGACTTTGAAGACTTCATCGGTCTCAACCAAGATGGAGTCAAAACTACAGCATATTGCTCACAATGATTACAACTAAAATCTCTGGAGAGAGTACAAAGATAACCACCCAAGCACTCTGAACAGTAAATGTTAGCAAGCAGATGGGGGGCTGAATTTAAAATCTGGACAACAATCTGTAATGAAGCTGAATTTTATGGTCTTATTTTCCTCCTTTACCTCCAGGCTTTGACTGAGGGGAGGCTCAACAGGTAGCACCGTGCCATGCCTGTCAAAAGCAAAAATTCTCAGGAACGAAACGTTGCTTCTAGCCACAGAGCTGGGAACAGAGGCTCCCGTATGACAGGCAGTGTGTGGAGAAATACCCAATTCTTTTTGCATCAGCCTTCTCTCTCTTTTCTCCTCCAGCCCTATTTGTAGGACTAGCCCATGGAGACTTTTATGGATGTGGCAGTGATGACACAAGTACCTAAAACCCTGACAAAAGACTCATCTCTCTTGACAAATAATTGGGAAATGGGCCCCCATTGCCCAAATAATGTGGAGGAGTTCTCTGGTATTTTTTTTTTCCACCTTCTTTCTTACCAGTTTGTCCTTAAGGTGGCCCCAGTGTCACAGAACTTCATGAAAATATGGGAGGATAAAACCCTGGGGAAAAAAACTATTATTTGGGATAAAAAGACTGAGGAAAAGAATCCCTTACAACGCGTGCACACACGTGTGTGTGTGTGTGTGTGTGTGTGTGCGTGCGCGCGCATGTGTTGGGGATTCCCAGAGAGGAGAGAGTTTGAGAGATACCCCTAGTCCCAGGATTACCCATGAGTTGCACATATGCCAAGGAGATGCAAAGAAGCACAGTAAAGTGTTTAAGAATAAAATATGATAGAAATCATGGCCCAAGTCCAAAATAATCCTGAATAGCAGATCCTCCAGGCAGACTCAAATAGCACAACGGCTTTGAAAACTGAGCTGACATTAAAACCACTATTCATGAAAGATAAGGTAGAAATTACAGTCTGGATACAGCCAGGTTAACTGCATGCCAAACAAAACAAAACAAAACAAAAAACAGGACCCAGGATCCAGGATCTCACAGTATTATGCTCAAAATGTCCAGAATACATTTTAAATTAATCAAACACAGAACAAAAAACCTAAAAATCAAACCAAAAAAATCTGAGGAATTCTCAAAAGACAATCAATAGATGGCAATGCTGACCTGCCCCAGGCACTGAAACTGTTTGAGAAAGACTTGAAAGCAGCTATGATAGCCGTCATCCAAGGTCATGATGAGCATGCCTGAACTGAGCAAAAAGACAGAAGTTCTAAGTAGAGAAATTGAAATTAGAAAGGAGAACCAAACAAAAATTTTAGCTCAGAAAAAATACAATATCCAAAATTAAAAATTCACTTGATGAACCCCAAAGCAGAATGGGGAAGAGAGAGTAAAGAGTAAATTAATTTGAAGATAAAACAAGAAATATACAACATAAAGACAGAGAGCAAAAACTTAGCACATGGACAGTCTCAGGCAATTGTGAGACCATGTTCAAGCTTCTAACATTCATGTCACTGACATCCCAGAACCAGAAAGAAAAAGTATAGAAAAAAGATATTTGAAGAAACGATAGTTTAAAACCTTTGAATATGATAAAAGGAAATAATAAACTTAACAGATTCAAGTGCTGTGGGAATCCCAAGCACTGTAAAGTAAAAAAATAAAACAAAACTACCACATCAGTAACGTCCACAGTCCATCCTCTTTCTAGGACCTGTCAGTAAAAAAAATCTTACATCCATACCTGTGTCTTGAAGTCTCTGGATATGGTTTGTTATTCTGGTGGGGTGGAGGGAGAGGTGGTGGTTATTATATTTTGGTTAGGGACATTATGGAACTGGCTTCTTTAGTCATAAATACATTTTCTTAGGAAGAAAGTTCTTAAGATGCCATGAGGACACACCCCTTCTTTAGCAAAGGCCCTGCTGAGCCAGTGAGAGACCTGACTGCATGGCAGTAAGAAGTATAACATTTCTTTCTTGACTCAAAACTATTTTGGCTCTAGGAGAGACCCAGCTCTCCCATGAATGAGGTTGGTGAGTACTCAATAATGCAGGGAAGAGAAATGATTTTACACAGATATGGGGCATCTCTCTAAAGACTGTGATTATAACGGCAAACAATAAAGATCTGGTCCGGGAAAGGCAGGAGAGGATTCAGGAAAGAAGTCACCAGATACTAAATGGCACTGCATTAGTCACTTGGTATTGAGTGTAATCAAAGATGGGACATGATCCTTGCTTTCAAGGCATGTATAGGCTGAGATACAGTAACTTGAATACAACCAATAGATTATCAAAAGAGGACAGAATAATGAGACAGAAACATATGCACTTGTGATGATGGTTACATACAAAAACTGCACTTTTGCATTACATTATTATTATTTTTTGGATGTGAAGGTGAAATGTTGCTCAGCTTGAAGAGTGCCTGTCCAGAAAGGATGTGGATAGAGAAGCCCTTTTGTCAAAATCACTGAAATAGTGATCGAACACATACTTGGTGTTTTATATCACAAAGTACCCAGGAGGAGTCCAAGTGGCCTCTCATGCCTACAGGGAGTTCTCAGTTTATAAGTTTGTTGTGTTCCAAAGACTTATTAGCCAGCTGTGGGAAACTCAGTACATATTGTCACATAGAAACAAAGACATGGATGGGGGTCATTTCTTTAGACTGGCCAAGAAAGTTTGTACAAACCCCTTCTAAATAAGAAATTATAATACTAATGGTATGGTACAGTCCGATCCCTAGGTGTACTATGACTGTGTATGTACTTGTATATTTTAAAATTTGAATTGGAGATGCCAGAACCCCTTTTTTCTGGATGTAGCCCCTCAGACACTCTCATCTGCCAGTGTTGAGCATGAAGATTTACTGATCTTAAGCAACGACTCTGTGTGTGCAAGTGCACATGCGTGCTATAAAATATGCCACACAGAAATCCTGCTACAGGAAGCCTCACTGATCGTTGGCTCTAGCCTCTGCCCTTCTGCATTCACCACAGCGTTCGTGCTGAGGCCACACTTCCCATGAGCTGTTCCCAGTCAGTGGTCAAAGGTCCTAAGGCAAGTCCTATCCAGCAAGTTTCAGGACTCCTACAGAAAAATTTGCTTGACGCCTCCCTATCAACCTGAAAGAACCTTTTCGGAACCGTGCTATAGTCTAAGCCTCCTCCTAACCTATTACTTCTTTCTTCTCTCCACAGACGTTAGACTGGCCTGAGGTCTTCCTTCGCCTTTGCCAGCTCCCTCAGCTCCAGTCAGTCTCTGGCACATCTAATCCTATCCTTGTGTCTGCTTCGTGGCATACTTAAACTGCTGCAAATGATAGTGGGAATGGTTCAAAGAAGCAGGCAGTAAAATGAGGACCTGGGACTGGCTCACTCGCCACCCAG